>KZ652108.1:44268-63110 GCA_001010745.2 Gerris buenoi
AAGGTACGCATTTTTTTCCATTCCTCTATATATATACGCACGATTAGCGAGTTTGTTTACATTTAACAAAACTAATTTGATGTTTGAGGAGAAAATAATACGCCTTCCGAAATAATTAATTCGGCACAAAATACAACTAATGAATTAATGTCATCTTTATCAAAAGAGAAATACAACCTTACGTACAGGAAGTTACTTATTTTTTTCTGTATTTATTATTAAAATGTAACAATCGTAGATAAAGTACGGTACGCAACTCTTGCGAAAACGGCATTTTGCTTTGCTCCTGTGGTTTTACTACACCACACTTCACGTTTTACACACTCCACGTTTTACTACTCCACACTCGCATGCAAAATGCTACTTTCCGCACTCGACGCGTAATGTACTATTTTAGTTAGTGTGTTTGTCATAATATTATAGTTAATTGTAAACCAAGTGGAATATTATTGTAAACATTATTCTAATTATTAAATCTGTATGGAGACAGATCAATAATAAATAAAAAGATAATGAGAGATGATATTACTAATCTATATAAATAAAAATTAATGTTAGTCTGTATGTCTGCCTGTTTGTATCTTATATCTGCATACCTGGGACTGGGAAGTTTCGAATCAGTTTCCTCTGACTATTATTTGTTTTTGTTTTTTTAATTTCAAATTTATCTTCACGTGGTTTTCCATATTTATTGGGATTTTATTCTAAAAATTTAATTTTAGAGGTTATAACTTTCAATGGTTTAAATTTATATAATTATATATTTACCTGTAGGTTTAACTGTATCTAATAGTATAAGTTTAGCATACTATTTTATAATCTTTGGAACAAATTTTTATTCTTGTCAAACATATTCAGAAGACAAATTTGTAAATTTTTTAATAATTTTTCTTGTTTATATGTCAATCATTAGAGGTACAATGATTAGATGATTCATTTTTTGATTACAATATTTTTAATAAAGGTTTTGTTCTTTAATTATAATCTTTTTGAGACTGGTTACGATGTTTATTATAATGTTCTTATTTATTTATTTATTTTTTTTAAATTATTAATTGCCATTTTTTCTTAGAATAATGTGATTTCTACAACAATTAAGGATTTTTTTTTTAATCATTCCTTTAATTGAAATAAAAATTTGGAATTAATAATTGTCTTTTATTTTCCTAGTAATTTTTTATAAAATTCCCTCAATTATATATATTTTTTATTTGTTTTTTCCAGGTTATTGGACAGCTTGGTCATATACACCCAGTTCTTATGTTTAAATTAGCAACATTTATATTCATACACATATTTACATATACACTCATACATATGTACACACATACACAGATATACATTACCTTTAACTACATTATCAAATATCCTTTGTGGTTATGAATTTAATATATACAATAGAAGTGTCAATTATTCAACTACGAGGTGGAGTAGATCTACGTACCTTAAACAGCAAATCATTTTAGGTGTTAGTATCAATGCTGGGGGTTTAAAACTCGTTCTGTTGTTTAAACAGGCCGCACCTCGTTGACAAAAGTCGTCGAACAAGAAACGGCCTCTACATACAGAAAGGCTCTTTAACCTTTCGGCCCAGTCTTGAATCTGCATGTAAACGTACGGAACATAAAAGGTGAAGGGGGGGTCATAATTGTGAACTAGTCCATTATTGTTTCCAGGCCTGAAAACTTAAACGGGGCAGGGGGTGTCCTATGAAAAGCGCATTAATTAAGTATAGAAAAGCTTGCGTTGGGCTGTGCTACGGTGGTTTTTAACTACTGACGACTTCTCCACAGAGGCCGCATATCGAGGCAAAATATTGTGTCATTGTTATCTTAAAGCAGGAAATTAGGACCGTTAAATATTTGGCGCTATAGAAAGGCATTGTAGTGGTGTGTACAATGCCTGGAAAAGGCAAGGAAAGTTAGTGAGTTTTGTCTCGGTATTAAGAAATTATTGAGGTGGTATGTTAGTGGGCAGGTTTAGCTTAAATTCATTTGAACACTGAGCTGTTCCTTTTAACCCTTTTTCTTTATTTGGCCCACGCCAATCTTAAATTAAAACAATGAATAATTTTTTTTTTTTTTTTTTTTTTTTTTTTTTTTTTTTTTTTTTTTTTNTAGCTTTTTCCTCTGGAACCTTGGTTGGAGTAAACCATGATAAGTCCCTATTCCTACTTCTTTTCAGCTCTCCACTTTGGCTCTGAAGTAAAGAGCAAAATAGTTTTAAGTCACCAATCAGCTCCATTTCGTCCAAGATCCGTTTTTCGAATTCCACACAGTCGTCATTAAATTTGTCAGATTTTAATTCAGGATTTTTTTTTTAATCATTCCTTTAATTGAAATAAAAATTTGGAATTAATAATTGTCTTTTATTTTCCTAGTAATTTTTTATAAAATTCCCTCAATTATATATATTTTTTATTTGTTTTTTCCAGGTTATTGGACAGCTTGGTCATATACACCCAGTTCTTATGTTTAAATTAGCAACATTTATATTCATACACATATTTACATATACACTCATACATATGTACACACATACACAGATATACATTACCTTTAACTACATTATCAAATATCCTTTGTGGTTATGAATTTAATATATACAATAGAAGTGTCAATTATTCAACTACGAGGTGGAGTAGATCTACGTACCTTAAACAGCAAATCATTTTAGGTGTTAGTATCAATGCTGGGGGTTTAAAACTCGTTCTGTTGTTTAAACAGGCCGCACCTCGTTGACAAAAGTCGTCGAACAAGAAACGGCCTCTACATACAGAAAGGCTCTTTAACCTTTCGGCCCAGTCTTGAATCTGCATGTAAACGTACGGAACATAAAAGGTGAAGGGGGGTCATAATTGTGAACTAGTCCATTATTGTTTCCAGGCCTGAAAACTTAAACGGGGCAGGGGGTGTCCTATGAAAAGCGCATTAATTAAGTATAGAAAAGCTTGCGTTGGGCTGTGCTACGGTGGTTTTTAACTACTGACGACTTCTCCACAGAGGCCGCATATCGAGGCAAAATATTGTGTCATTGTTATCTTAAAGCAGGAAATTAGGACCGTTAAATATTTGGCGCTATAGAAAGGCATTGTAGTGGTGTGTACAATGCCTGGAAAAGGCAAGGAAAGTTAGTGAGTTTTGTCTCGGTATTAAGAAATTATTGAGGTGGTATGTTAGTGGGCAGGTTTAGCTTAAATTCATTTGAACACTGAGCTGTTCCTTTTAACCCTTTTTCTTTATTTGGCCCACGCCAATCTTAAATTAAAACAATGAATAATTTTTTTTTTTTTTTTTTTTTTTTTTTTTTTTTTTTTTATTGGCATAGGTAAGAAAAAATTATCTGTGTATATTACGTTATATAATACATTTTACGCCTTTTGCTATAATCCTCGAGAGAATTTGAGTCTAAGTTAGTTGTTTTGATATTTTGTTGGATTGCACCATTTAATTAAGTCTTTGTAAGTGTATATTGGATAATCTTGGAATATATATTTTATTATAATTTATATTTAATGTTACTTATGTTTTTTTTTTTTGTTTTTTTAAACAGAGAATTTTCGATGGGTATTCCGTATTTTGATGGGTAAAAAAGTCCGAAGCAGTAAGACCTCATGTGGTAGTCCAAGGTGAATACCTGGTTTAAAAATCTAGCTTAGTGTGTTCTATCCTCGAAGCAAGCTAATAGACCCATAGAAATAGAGTATCTTGGTCAGGGTAAGTAACTTTAGTTCTTTAATCGACAGGATGGAAAAGCCGAAGATTTTCTCCTCAGGCGTGTTAATGCAGGACAGCAGCTAATAAGGTGAGAAAGGGTTTCATCCTTTTCCTCGCACAACCTGCACACTGGGATTTCAGCTAGGCTAAGCAGATGTAGATGTAGATTTAGTCTAGTGTCCAAAAAATTAGATTGAGTAGAAGAGTAGATTGTGATTTGTCTGTCAGAGATTTTCTTACTCAGGATTTTAGTACAGGCCAATATAGCATATGTCTCTGCCTGGAAGGCATATTTGCCTTAGCTCTCACTAAAGTCATATTAGGGTTCTGCATAAAAAACCCTAGCCTCTGATAATTCTTTAATACGGGACCCGCCGGTGAATCACATTTCTGTTCCTACTGGCAATTGAGGATCAGATCCAGGTTCCCAGTTTTGTCTGGAAGGAAGTAGGTACTTCCAGCTAACGTCAAAAGTCCACTGTGGTATCATAGATTCCTGTAACATGACTACTTCCGGCCAGATTTCTGTAATAAAATTCCATATTACACTATGTCCTATACTGTCATGTCCTATCCATAAACCAGCACAGTGCAGGTGACATGAAGCTAAGCTAAATAAAGTGCTGCCTCACAAGATTTTTCTGCTTGATGTGCATACTGCTGCTTGCTTAATGGTGTCCTGACTATTTAATTATTTAGTAGATAAGTATAAACTGCAAGATTCTAAGATATTCCAAGATATACTCCAGCATGGTACAACAGGCGATGTGTTGCTACAATTGGTGCCTGAATTTTTTTTCTGATGTATGTGCTGCGATCCTCCATTTAATAATATTCTTGCGCACTCTGTCTGCGGATGTCGGCCGTAGCTCTCTGTTTAATCACAGCTTCGCCTCCCGATATAAGACTTACTTTTTTGTTCTTGTTAGGTTTTGATGTCTCCTCAGCTACTCTGTTCTCTGTAACCTTAGTTAATTTTGCTACCTGATGTTCTCCGACTGGAGGTACCAAATATTGATGTCTCGAGGGTTGAATATCGATAAACAATACACTGTTGATTTATATTGACTACTGCTGATGTAGCTTTTTCCTCTGGAACCTTGGTTGGAGTAAACCATGATAAGTCCCTATTCCTACTTCTTTTCAGCTCTCCACTTTGGCTCTGAAGTAAAGAGCAAAATAGTTTTAAGTCACCAATCAGCTCCATTTCGTCCAAGATCCGTTTTTCGAATTCCACACAGTCGTCATTAAATTTGTCAGATTTTAATTCATCGGTATCAGGCATTCTACTTAACTGAAACCGCAGTTATTTTACGTGATCTGTTGAAGCCTGCAGTTTAGTGGACAAAGAATAAGCTGAAGGCACTCAGTTTCATTTTTTTCTTTGTAAAAGGGCGTTGGCTTCTTCAATGTAAGTCTTCAATCTTTGATTCGCTAGTCCCAACATCTGTCGATTTTTTTCTGCCGAAGTCATGTTCTTGTATCACTTAATTTTTCTTCCGTGAAATTTAAAAAGCTCTGCTCCACTTTTTGTCCTGACTATTTAATTATTAAGTAGATAAGTATAAACTGCGGGGTTTCAAGATAGTCTTTATATTTTCTTTCAGAACAAAAATCACAAATTTTAGTTAGACTATTAAAAAATTAAACAAAGAAAAAAAAAAAATCAATTGCCCCCACTCGTAACATGTTTTCAAAATAAAATAATTAAATAAATCAAATTTTACCAAATCGCATCCACGATAAGTGGCAGGGACATCATGTCTCTGATACACCTTTGCACCAGTAAAATATAATCTTATTATGGCATTATTTTGATCGATTACTTTTTTTAAATTTTGACCTTTTAAGTTAGTATTACCAACCTGATGTGTGATTACTATTAAATTCCCCTATTATAAGTTGTGGTGGTTATGTGGTTTTTATTAGATCATATTGGTTAGAAACTATTTTAGTTATTGATGAGATATATATTGATATCATATTTAAGTTTGTGTTTTTATATTTTATTTGAATGCCAACATAATGTGTTCCGATAGGGGGAAGGTGGTTAAGTATGGTGTAGTGTAAATTGAATTTGATTATTATTGAAAATCTCCCACCTCATCTATTCATCTTGTCTGTCTAATCTTATTCTTATAATATTATAACCTTTAAATATAATATTTTTCCTTGTATAAACCAAGTCTCAGAGAGACTGGCTGTATCAATTTCGGATGAATATATAAGATGTTTGACCTGATGTTTTATATTATTTACCGATCTTATCATCCATTGTTGTATTTTAAAAGTTTGTAATTTAGAGTTACAAGAATCAAATTACTATAGTGGGTATTTGGAATGTCACAATGTCGATCCATATTAAGGGAAATTTATCTTTGAAAGTATATTTTTTATGACGGTATCATCAATTTTGATTGTTTTTTCCGTTTTTAGTTCTTTTATTACTATTTGAGTTATTTCTGTGATTCCAATATTATAAGCAATATTAGTCCAATATTACAATGATTTATTTTGCTACATTTTATTTTTATTTTTTATAATGATCTAATATGTCGGAAGTTGATATGGACATGGACGCAAATGAACATGTCACTGATTCTGATAGATGTGATGTAGAATCTTTAATTTCTGATACGAGAGGAAAAAAATATACAAAAACAAGCTACAAAACTAATTTATGCTCCAACAAATGAGACAAGTGTAATAAGTAAAATTACCGCCTCCATTGACAGTCTTCATTTTTCACGTCGAATCCATATTCGATGTTAGCAACAAATGATAGCACTGATAAACTCAATGAGATCGACAAAAGCTTAAATCCTCCTCCCATCTATGTTAAACAGGTAGCAAACTTTCTCGAGCTTTGAAAAGTTAGAGGAAAAAGTCGGGAAAGACACTTTTACTTGTAAAACCACAACTTTAGACATCATATTTAATTTAAAAACTCCACCTTTTTTCCGGAACACTGAACACTTTTTTGAAAAAATGGGAGCTCCGTTTCATACATATGAAATGAAGGAAGATAATGCCTTTAAGGCAGTACTTCGTAACTTGAACCCATCTACCCCCACCATAGCGATTCATCAGGAATCTGAAGAAAAGGTAATCCAGTTCGTAACGTAGTCAATAGGAAACAAAAAGGTACGCATTTTTTTCCATTCCTCCCTTTTTTTAGATTTACACAGTGATAGGAATAAAGAACTATATAACCTTCAATTTATTGCTTACTGTTAGGTACTAGTAGAGGAACCATATATCAGAAAAGATATTATACAGTGCTTACGGTGTTAGAATTACAGAAATTCAAGATAATATTATCACTACGTTCCCCAATACGCCACAGGATTGTCCCCGTCCTCACACCGAACCCTGTATCTGTGCTTTAAGTGGTTGTGACCACCCAGCAAAATACAAAGGCTGTTCAAAATACTAGGAGCTCTCAACCGCAGTACACCGAGATTTTCACTTTTTCAAGATGGGCCAGGTAATACAAGAAACGTTATTTTAGTAAATTCAACCTCTCCTGTCAGCAGTGATCCACAGACTTCTCCACCAATCCCAGAACTCTCTCAACAGGACGCTACTTCCGCATTATCAGGCCAGTTTCCAAGAACTTTCTCCAATTTATTCGGGGCCAAAGGTCAAACAATTCTCAGGTACCGCCTCATCAGTAAATGATCTCTTAGCATTTTTCTTCCTTTTATAACCTATTTACCCAATTCAAACCGTTTTTGACTCCTATTATATGTATCTCTCAAACTTTAGTATCTAGTTTTATTCCCGTGATATTCTCAAAATGAACCTTTCACCAAATTTTCTTTCTATTTGTTTGTGGAATACTGATGGATTAAATTTGATTCTCCACAGGGATGAACTTGACTTTCTACTACATGACTGTCAAATTGACAGCTAATTGTAATATATATTTACGAAAATAATTTAATTCCACGATCTAATTTATTTATTAGTGACTACGCAACTTATAGGACCGTTTACAATGATGAGACTGCACACGGAGGCACCGCAATCTTGATAAGAAATTCGATATCACATCATATATGCTCATTCCTTCTGTTTCATACCTATATAATATATAACTTAACACTGTTTCTTTCTTACACTTCGCGCTGTCTACTGCCCTCCGAATATAGTACATTAGGCGTCTAGTGCGGAAAGTAGCATTTTGTATGCGAGTGTGGAGTTTACACCCGAGGGTAGTAAAACCACACGAACAAAGCAAAATGCAGTTTTCGCACGAGTTGCGTACCGTACTTTATCTGCGATTGTTGGATTTTAATAATAAATACAGAAATATTATATTATGTTACTAGGCTTTGAAGTGAGTTTTTTCTTCACTGCGGCAATTAAATTTACTGTCGGGCGAAGCGAGACAGAAATATTGCGTAGGTAGAAAAAGGTAAAAAAACAAAAAAACAAATAGCATAAGCTATTTTTCCGAGGTATAGTAGACAATGAAAAAACATTAAATATGTACCTATTACTCAACAATCAACATAATTATAACAAATATTAGTGCATACTTAAGATTTTGAGAAAAAAGAAACCTTAAAATGAGGTTACACTATAAGAAACGCATTGGCATCTAGCGGATTTTAATTGTACTAAGAAGCATTTCTAAAAAGATTGCAGGGCTTAAAACGGCAGTTTTGGCAACTACCCGTTGTACGAAAAATTTGTTTTCCTACGTTTGACCGATAAAGTGGTTGTTATCGCACTCAAAATAGTACGCAAAACAGCAGATTTCTTCACTTACTACTTTATTGCAATCATTTTACTTTACCGCACAGTGTTCTAACTTATGAACTAAAGAACTTAAATCTAAATAAAGATTAAATAATCCAAATTTGTTTTTTAACTAAATACATGATTTAGACACTATATATCAAATACAAAAATGTTAAAATATAAAAAAGTAAAGACAGACAATTTACAAAAGGGAATCGTATGTCATGAGTAAAGGGTTATGATGAATAATCAGGTTTGCTGAATCAGGCAAAAGAAGGCAACACTGACTATAAACAGAACAGCTGGTTTATTTGATATTGTAAAACCTTTTACATTTTGATGAACACTCTACGTGATAAATTAATTACGGTTTTAATTACTGTAAGTTACAGTTTTTAACATTTTAGGCACTATTTATTTGGATCAAAATTTACAATTAGGACAGACCAAAAAAAGCTAAAGGTGATTGCATCGTTCAAGTAACCATAAAGCCAGGTTGCACGTTGGTTAGAATACTTAAGAGAGTTTCATTATTAATAATAACCCGACCGGGCAAGTTACATTGCAATGCTTACATTGCTTGTCATATTATTGTATATTATCTAAAACATTCTTCATTAAATAAAGACTATTTATTACATTACATACATATTTAAAATAATACTATTGAGATAAATAATGTTTCTATTCTACAATTTATTGTGGTACAAATTGAAAACAATGTACTGACTTTGGTTGGAGATATAACCTCTCAGCTGATAACATTGACCACAGTAAGGTCTTATCTCTCATCTACAAAACTCTTAAAATTTACAAACATAAATGGCATTTATTACTACATGCTACCATGCCCCCCCCCCCATGGTATACCACACCCCATACCCGATGGGGCATGTAGCTCAATATTCTGTCTAGAAATAAACTGGTTAATTATTTGGCTCCCAGTTTCCATGTTTAGCATTTATATCATCTGTTATTATTGCTTTTTTGTTTATAGCCCTTATGTATTTTGTTTCTGATTTTTTTTTTTATTTAGTACCAATAAAAACTCTGATGATGATTTAAATATAGACCATATCAGTTTTAAAGCACACTGGCACCGTTTATTGCTATTTTGATTTGGTAAATTTACATAAATATGTTCGATATTGCTTTTTTATAAGGATTGCTGCCCCTCCTTCGCAGTTACGATCCTTGCGATATAATCTAAAATTTGGATAGTTGAATTTCATATTAAGCTAAAAGTGAGTTTAGGAAAAATCAGCTACTTCTATATTTTGTAAGTTTGTATTTCTTAAGGGTCGTATTTCAACTATTCATACAATTCTTTATTTCATGTGTCGTCATTTTACATTATATAGATATCAAAAAAACAAGATATAAAATAAAGGGAATAAAATATTTCAATTATATGTTAAAATTACTGATAAGAAACAATACATGTTCTATTAAATATTTAAAATAACGTATTAACCTCACGTGCCACAAAGGTTGACAAGAGAACACTAGAATAAAAACATATTAGAGAGGAATTAAATTGCATGAGGTAAAAAACCTATTGTACTTATAGGTCCAAATTATTGAAAAGGGGAAATTGAGAAGGGGAAAAATATCATAAAATTTTATTTTAAAAACTATTACTCTTGCAAGTTAAAAGTCAAAATTATTAACTTTTTTTTTTTTTTTTTAAATATAGGGAGTTTATAAAATTTAAAAAAAAACTACGTACTTGTCATAGATGTTTACTAGAGTACAATAGATTTAATCGGTCCAACAAAACTTTTTAATAATCTTATATAACACAAATTAAAAAAAAAAATTAAAAACCATTAGATTGTTATCATTACGCGGTCTGGGTTTGATTCCCAACGAGGTCTTTGTATTAAATATCTCGGCTCCTCGTCTAATGGATGTGACTTGTACGTATAATTAAGTATACATTCCCCTGTGTCCATAGCTTACTGTTCAATGGTCAAGTCAGTTAGTTGTATTGTAACAAAAATACGGCATTTAGGGTAGGTTCTTGGTTCTTCTATTCTCCGTAAAGTTTAATTTACTTTAAAAACCTGGCACTCAAATAGTAGGATTTTTCTCCATTTTACATAAAGTAACATTAGTTATAATAGAACCCACCTGAGCAATCTGACTTTTTTTATGAACTACACTTAATTACCTAATTATTATAGTTAGGGGTCAACTCCTGGAAATTAGCCCAAATGTTATGAAATGTGATTTGCAGTATAGAATCCGATTCAGATGTTAAATCAAGATATAAAGTAATATAACGAATTAACTTTGATAAATAAGCAAGACAGGTTTTACCCAAGACGGGGAAAAGCGAGGATATGCCCAGCTAGATGATTTCTTTCCCCAGTTCCACAGTTCCATTTATTTGGGGGATAGAGGCGAGGGATTGTGAGGTAAAAGCTCTTTGTTTTCCCGTGCCGAGTTGCTTATCTGTGCAAGCTTGAGAAACAGATGGAAGCTTTTCGCAGCCTATATTTCACGTCGCGCGGCACTTGACAACGCAACCTTATCTAACTCTGCCGCTCTCCTCTGCCCTCCCCCCCACTACCCCGGAATTACTACACATTAGTTTGATTATTTTAGAGAAGATGAGACCTTTAACTCAAGAAAGTAGAGCCTCCATTGGCAACGAGCTGTTATACTTCCGTCGACGTAACAATGCCATTTGTGAGAAACCGAGGAGCATTCTTCGATTTCTATTGTTATCAGAAAATGGGACCAGTGCAATATTTATATATATAATACGACTAAATAAGAATAATATAAATATTATGTTCCCTATAATGTTCATTGAAGTCCCTTGGGTGTAAACCTAAGAAGGGATGACATTGGGTCAGCCTAAAGCAGGTCATGGACAAATTTTCTACCATTCATGGGATAACCCAAAAGACGAAGTGACTGATCCAATGACTATCCTATGGAAAAATGCGTGTTACTTGGGACTGTTCATTCGATATTAGATATAATCAATAAAATAAAACATGGCGCATTTAATAATAAAATTAAACAAATTATAAGTCCTTGGCACTCAAACTTGTAGTACAATATTATGGAATTTGAGAGCATTGTTAGACAGAGAAACTTAAGTAGAGTGCTAGTGCAAGTTGGTAAATTTGATTTGATATTTGATTATTTAGTACTTTGTTTGCAACTTTTTTTTAGAGTTTAATTCAATTGATTGATTGAGGGTCTACTTTGATATCCCTGCGCGACCTAGGGCTAAGGCACGCCATCAAGACTCCGGTGTCTTTCCCGATTCTACCGGCCAAAACCGTCAGTTGAAAAAATTACCTTCCCTGCACGTGTATGTATTTATTTTATTTTTTTAATTACATAAAAATAAAGAGTCCTCTTACACCGGAGCCACAGGAGAGACACTCTTAATTATAAAAGAAAGAAAAAAAGAAGTAATAATGCTAAGGCTATAAACGTTTAGTTAAAGATAATCAATAGAGAAGGCTACAATAAAATCAATAATAAAGTACTCATATGAAGCAGGCTTACATGGTAACTACCATTTTGAATAACTACCGAACGTGAATAACACGTGTGAAGGGACTATTAAAGTCAAATGTTAGAAATAATAGGTATTCAAAAACGTTTGGTTCGATCCGCCATTGTGAATGCATCAGGCTCTTGGTCGTTATTATTTTTATTGGTTTCTGTTAAATTCTATTTTTTATTTTTTTTATTTTTTTTTAATCGGAAAATATTGTGTAATAACATATACTTCATGTATAATGTAAATCACTTTAACGGGCAATCTATTGGAATTAATAGAATCTAAATTTTTTACAACTCCGTGGAAGCATCAGATGCCTAGAATCTATTTTTTAAATGTTTTTGTAATTAAATCACCCGCCGGGAAATCAATATTCTTTATGTAGTGACATATATTTATTCTTTTATCATAGAAACTTTAATATATAGAATAACTATAGTGTAGTTTAATAAAAAAAAAGTATAAACATATCCCAACATCAGTATATATGCAGCGGCAGCGGTAGCTCAGTTGTATTCCATCAGGCGGAGGTTCGTGTCTTCTTTAATACACCTTGTTTTTATACCTCCAACAGTAGAAGAAACACATTTAATTAACCACTGTGCTGGATGATATTTGTGGTAATGCAGTTTAAATATAGATAGATATAGAGATATTAAATGGCAGAGTGACGATGTTGGAAGAGGAAAACAGGCAACTTAAAGAAAATATGAAGCGAGTCAATTCAAAGCTCGAGCTCCATCAATTGGACAAATAAATTAAACATAATGGCGGTTCTAGAGTCTACTACAACGGATCGGATAGACTGTTGGCACAGGGTTTCTTGTGAATGATAAGATTAAGTACAATATTAAATCCTTTAATACATACGTATAGCCAAGATTATATTTAAATCTCTAGGAAATAACAGAAAATACGAACGATATAAAGTAATTCAAATTTATGCTCCTACCAGTAACTCCACAGAAGAAGAAACAAATACATTCTACGACCAATTACAAGTAGCTTTAGACGATGATAGGTATTACAATGTAATCCCAATGTGTATAATGGGTGACTGGAATGCTAAAGTAGGAACGGCTAAAGGAGAAGAAGTAGTCGGTCAGTTCAGATTGGGAAAGCGGAATGAATGAGGCAAACAGATTAATCGAATTCTGTGAGTCCAAGAAACTACATACTGTAATACCCTCTACAATAAACCCCAAAGAGGAGATGAATAAGCCCGGATGGAAACACAAAAAATGAAATAGATTATTTTATTAGAAATAAAAACTCAATATTTGAAGATGATGATACATATACAGAAATAAATGCATACCACAGAGCAGTGAGAGCTGTCGTAAGCATAAATGTAAGGAAACACTGTAAGAGAGATAAATACCAGCTTAAAACCTGCAATTGTTAGAAGAGAAACTCCAAATAACAACCAGATGGAAGGAAGGAAGAGCTATGACGTCGATAATCTCGAAAATAATTACAGTGTCAGCTATATTAAAAGCAACCAATTGATTCAAAAGGAGGAAAACAAAAATGTTGATAAAATATCTATACCCATATAAGTTAAGAAACTTATGGCAGAGAGAAGAAACATGAAAAATAATCATAAAGCGACAACTGAGTTCACTCTCATATCAAAGGCTTTAAGTGAAAAGTTAAATACGTGGCATAGAACTAAAGATATAGAACAATTAAAGAAAAGCATTAGACAAGGTAGTAAGTAACCTGAGCAAGTGTTTATGACAACAGGGAATAGGTAGAAAAATCTCACTTCAATAAAAGATAAAGAGGGGGATATAAAGAATAAAGATAATAAAGTAATTGAAATCATCCAAGTTACTACCAGGATTTATATAATAAATCAGGTAACCACCACATTAATCAAAATTTAGATAGTAGCAATCCCGGAAAAGTGGGATGTGTAAATTTTAATGTTAAAAAGGATGTTGATGGAATAATGTAAAGGGAAGTGGAGCATGCCATCAAGTTTCTCAATGGAGGAAAGTCAGGTGGAATGGACGGTGGCAATTAAAGGCAGAAGGAAGTAACCTAACAGGATTACTATACCATCTTTTTAACCTCTGCTTATCTATAAGAAATCTTCCCCAAATATGGGACAACTTTCAGCTTATACTTTTGAATAAGAAAGGAGATAAGCTAGATATAAAAAAAATACCGTCCAATAAACCTCCTCTCTGTAATCTACAAAACCTTTATGACCATAATTACCAGAAGAATATCCCCACACATAACTTAATTCTCCTCTGTTGAACAGCTCGGTTTTAAAAAGAATTTTAGTTACATCAGATTGAATTTTAGTTGTTCAACAACTTGTGGCCAACGCACATGAGTACCAATTCAGTAGGCTCTTCTATTTGTAGATTTTGAAAAGGCATTTTACGGCATATTCCACGATGGTATAAAAACAGCCTTGAACAACATTGGAGTGAATAAAATATATAGCAGTATCATAGATTCGATAAACTGAAGTGCCAATATACACACTTAAGAAAGATAACACCAGAGCATGTATTAAACCAACGAGAGGCACCAGGCAATCAACCTTAACATATACCCCCTCCTTACATCATTTATATTCTTTTATAGCTTTAAGGTAATAATTGATATATTTATTTAACGCTTAAAATGTTACTAATAATTGTGCTTGTCAAGGCTGATGTAGAAATTTTATATTTCACTTTCAGACGAGTAGCTGGTTTGAGCATGCACTTGTACTTACCTACTTATTCCGTTCCTCTTCTACCTCTCGGTGTAGAGGATGTACAAAGCGACGCCATTGCAGTCTATCTGAGGCCACTGTCATAGCGTTTCTATGTATGTGTGATACCTCGCTTTTCAAACACCGGAACCAGGGTGTCTAGCCATGTCGCTCTGAGGCAGCCTCTTGGCTGTCTTCCTTCACACCTCGCCTCCATCACCATTGCTTGCATCGGGATCCTGTGGTCCTCCTTCCTGACTACATGACCAAACCACCGCATTTTTTGCCTATCTTCTCTATCTGACAGTGGCAACGCTTGCTGGCTTGTTCTCCTCAACCCTCCTCTCAACACTCCTCAACCTTTTATATAACGCTCTGCTGGACCTTTATCCATGCCGGGTCTGTTGTCTATTGATAACCATACTCTCAGTCTTAGTGTTGTTAAATATCAGTCCTTTCCTATGCAGTGCCTTTATCCAAATGTTCATATTTTTTTGCAGCCGCTCGGCTGAAGCTCCCAAAAGGACTACGTCATCGGCATAGGCCATCACTGTCATCTTTATTGGATGCATCATCCAGTTTCCCACTATTAAAGGGCGCATAGCTCCCTTGCACTCTTTATTAAAATCATCCATTAGGATGATGAAAAGGTAAGGGCTTATAATGTCTCCTCTCCTGACACCTGAAGTTGTAAAGAACTCTTCCGAAGTATCATTTCCAGTCCTGACATAGTTTCTATTGACTTAATAAAAACTCTGTATCCTCCTAATAAGCATATCCTCCACACCTCTTTTCCAAAGAACACGCCATAGTTCAGTCCACTGCACACTATTGAAAGCTTTTTCCATGTCTATAAAGCACGCGTGAATTTCTTTACCATACTCTATAGCCTTTTCCGTAATTTTTCGCATGAAAAAGATTAGGTCCTGAGTTCCACTTGTGGCCCGAAAGCCACACTGTTCCTCCTCCAAGAGATGTTCCACCTATTTACTAAGCTGTTCGGTTAGGATTCTTGAATATATCTTCCCTGGGACACTTAGTAGAGATATCCCCCGGTGATTTTCGCATGCTCGGTTATCCCTTTCTTAAAGATAGGCATAATAACCGATACCGCCCAATCCTTAGGTATAAAACTTTATAAAATTATTTATATTTGTGTATGTATAAAGAAGACTAGTATAACCACTGTTTGAGAATTTCTCTTTGGCTCAAGTTTTTTTAACGTTACCGGGAAGGATAAAATCTGTTATTCATTAATTTTTCATTGTCAGGAGAATTTAATCTTTACAAAGAGTATTGAAATCGCATCTAGTTAAATGCAATTATTTGGTTTTTGTTGCTTACGCATCTTTACTTAAGCAGTTTTTTTTTTTTTTTTTTTTTTTTTTTTTTTTTTTTTTTTTTTTTTTTTTTTTTCACTTTTTCCCGAAAACACATAATTAGCTTAACACAACAAATAAAGGAGAAAACAAGAGGGAGTAAGTAACCTTTACTTTAATGTTGTGTTTTTACCACGTAAAAAAAAGTGTTAAAAGGCAGAAGGGTGGGGTATTTTCTCTTAGAGTAAGTGGATGGAAAGAAAGGCGAGGTTGATTAGGCAGGTCCGTGCCTTGTAGAACCCTGTCACTCAAGCCAGGTCCATTTCATTTGCATAGGTTAACACATTACGTAGATTGGTATCGAACTGGACCACCCCTCACAGCTCTGATTCTGCTTAAACGTCACAGATTTACTATTCCTTTAAAGAAAATGTTTCAAAAGACTTTGGAAAAACGCTTTATAAATGAATAAATTTCATTAGCATTAAAATGGATGAAAATAATAGGATGAAATATTAAAGTAACGGGAAGCGGTCAATATAATCAATAAAAAAACTTCAAATTATCATTTAGCTAACGTTTCGGTGACTAGCAACATGCTACCACCATCAGAGCATCTATTAACATACAAAAAATAATAAAAGAATTAATCAGACAGAAAGGACATGAGCAAAATGATATATCAGGTACAGAAAAACATAATGAGAAGGAAATCTTACATGAATTTAGAGGTTACATTGATAAGAAATAAAAAAGAATGAACATAATAATTCTTATGAAGGAAAAATGTATAAACAGTATGACAAACTTTTTCTTTTTTAAATATATAATACAAAGGAGCGGGACCCGATGTAAATAAAACGGGCTTAAAAGGAACTAGAAGGTGGCCGGATGAGCAGGAAAACCCTGCGATAGAAGCAGGTGTACTAGAAAGTGAAAAGATGAGAACGGAGGGAAGACTAAAAATGAACATGGAGAGGGAAGGAATGTGAACGAGCGATGGAAGGAAAGAAGCTAAGGAAAAAGTAAAAAATAAAATATAAGAGGAAAGAGTAAGTAAAGGAAAGCCCAGTTAAGATTTTACTATGAATCATTAATAAGAGGATCTAGTAGGTGTTTGTAGAGATCACTTATATCTGCCACATCAGCTCTCTAATTCATGGAGCTTGCACAGTAATGTAGAGCATTTCTAGAAGTCTTCTTTTCTTTTAATTATTTTTTGAACGGAGGACATGGGTATGGGTATCCTAAAGTCTGGTACTGACCTGGTGTTTCAAATCTGCACAGTGACCGGCTAGAGCAGTCTTAGTTCGCTCCTTCTTGTCAATAGCGTTCTTGCGAGCGTTCATTCTCACCGCAAGGTAATCTGATGTCTCTCCTATATATACTTTATCACAATTGTTGCAATCAATGCGATAAATAACATTTGATAACTTACTCTTGAGAGTTTAAGAGTTTTATTGTTATATTACTGTTTATTGCTAGTCAAAGAGTTTCAAATTAATGTCAGTATAGTTTTGTTTGTGATAGTTCTACACAGTGATTCTTTCCACTCATGGAATTTGACGTGATGAACCACCAGGTCATCGATAGTTACCTTACTTTAATAACGTTGTTTTCACTACTCTTCAGATTGAGAACTTAAATAACAGTTTAGGATAGAGGCTCGAAAATGGCTCGAGTAGCCGAAACGTTGCCAATTAGTATGAAGCTGTTTTAGTCTTCTTTTTCTTCCTACCCTGCAAGGATCCATTATTCACGACTTAATACTAATTAAAAAGGGTACACTTAGCATCACTACACTATATATATATATATATATATATTCTATNAGTAAAAAATAAAATATAAGAGGAAAGAGTAAGTAAAGGAAAGCCCAGTTAAGATTTTACTATGAATCATTAATAAGAGGATCTAGTAGGTGTTTGTAGAGATCACTTATATCTGCCACATCAGCTCTCTAATTCATGGAGCTTGCACAGTAATGTAGAGCATTTCTAGAAGTCTTCTTTTCTTTTAATTATTTTTTGAACGGAGGACATGGGTATGGGTATCCTAAAGTCTGGTACTGACCTGGTGTTTCAAATCTGCACAGTGACCGGCTAGAGCAGTCTTAGTTCGCTCCTTCTTGTCAATAGCGTTCTTGCGAGCGTTCATTCTCACCGCAAGGTAATCTGATGTCTCTCCTATATATACTTTATCACAATTGTTGCAATCAATCGATAAATAACATTTGATAACTTACTCTTTGGGATGAAATCTTTGGTGCGAGTAAAAAGGTTACCAACTTTACGAGTAGTGTATTTAGCGAAGTTCCTATTTGGTATGACATATCGAAGAATACCGACAAGCTTTTCTGTCACACCCTCAATGTATGGCAACTTACTGAAGGAATCCCTAGAAAGGACTGGTCGATCTACAGGGGGGCTATATTATACATACACACATATATATACATATGCCCATATCTCAATAGTTCTCGAGATATCGATTTATTTCTTTTTTTAAATGGCTTCGCGAAAATATTCAAAAAATGTGTAATATCTCAAAAACTAAATGAGATAGAGAAATTGGGCCAATAACCAATTTTAAAGAGCATAAAACAAGTTTCTAGAATCATTCTTATTTTGAAATTATCAGCTGCTACGCATCTTTTCAGTTTTGTTACATTGGAAAATTTGGATTTTTTGAAATTCGACCCCAAAATTCCTGAGCTTTTAACTCTTAATTGAAGGATGCTAGAAGTGTGACGATTTCAGGAAAAACTTCTGCTTTTCATAAGCTTTCAAATGGTATAATTAAAGCTTGAGATT
>KZ652108.1:112351-127202 GCA_001010745.2 Gerris buenoi
ATATATATATATATATAAAAAAATACGTGTGGTGACACCTGGTAGGAACGAAGTTTCTTACATTTTTCATTAAATATAAATTATAAAATCACATAAAATGCTAAAGACGTATAACTGTTAACTACGATTTATTTTCGATATTTATAAAACCAAGTGACATAATTTTGACATATAACAAAAATAAACAAAATAAGTAACAGGGTTCCATAATAACATTTTTTCCTGTCTTTTTTAAGGTTACGTTTAAGCGAGCGTTGCGGGTAAACGCTTGTACGGATAATGTTTTCCAACGTACTCAGCCTGGGCATTGGTAAAATAAACCAAATTTCAACTAACTCGGTGATCTTTTACTCAAGTTATCGTCATCGGTAGATATTACGTGACGGTGATTTCATGACGGTGATTTTGGTCGTTTTTATCGGATTCACTCCCAGGCTCCGAACGTGCCATAAGGAACTTCGTTCCAAAAAAATAATTAAAAATTTGTCACTATTAAAGTTTCCCACCTATCTGCAAACCTCCCTTAACTATCACCCTTATAAGTTAATCAACATACACCATAAAATTTAAATAATTTTCATATGATAACTCCTGCCTAAATATAATAACAATTTGGTCTTTAAAAATAATTAATATTGCTTTATAAAAAAAAATATTATAAAATAATATATTTTAACAGCAATCCTCCAAAATGCTATTTAAATTTAATAATAATTTGTCATAAAATTAAAATAAAAACAAAGGTTTCATTTAGGTTGCCTCTGTAGTTACCACTTTATATGTCCATGTGTTTTGTTAGCTGTTAATTTTTATCTTTTTAAAATTTTTAAAAACTGTCTTATGAATCGATGTGTAAAGGAGTAGGTACTTATTATATACATTTGCATTATTTATTTTGACAACAACAACTTAAATTGAGTAAATGTGACTAATTCCACCCATGATCAGGTAAAAATCTAAATGTTATTATTAATTTTCAATTTTTAAATAAGTTAAGTGTTCATTTTTATAAAAATCCTATTTAACAAATTTGTAAACTATATGTAATGATGTTTTAGACATGATTATGTCCCGCAGAGGGACGACATATAGCCAGTTTTAACTACTATGAGTAGTTTACTCGTACTATTTTTACCCTAATTGACCTACCTAAAAATAAGAATTAAATGAATAGGGGCATCTACTATCTACTTACGTACCAATATTATTATAATGAATACTGAAGTTGGTTCCGGTGATGTTGCCGTGACGTATGTTGCATAAAAATGGCCTGGGGATTTGATACTAGTGGTTAGAAGAATCTTTCCATTTAAAATCACTGCCATAAGATCAGTAGTTCTAGAAAAATTGTAGGGAGTCAGACAGTCAGTGGTACCTACTATTCGAGTAGATGGTACTATTGGTGTGTAAGTTTCGAACTGTGCATTAGAGTACGAAAACACGCAGAGTAGACGAGGCGCCGATGTCTTTGAA
Source organism: Gerris buenoi (assembly GCA_001010745.2). Classification (NCBI taxonomy): domain Eukaryota; kingdom Metazoa; phylum Arthropoda; class Insecta; order Hemiptera; family Gerridae; genus Gerris; species Gerris buenoi. The sequence goes on from KZ652108.1 coordinate 113,825, forward strand.
AGTACTATGACAGTGATTACTGCTTAGAGAAGTCAGTGGTGACCGACGAATCAATTTACATTAGTAAGGAATAAGAAGGGTGATAGGAGAGTGGGATGTGTAGACGTTCCGAGTTACTGGCGTACTTACCAAACTGGAAGGGCTGAGATAGCAAGCTCCCCTTCTCCCCAGTTCTAGCTTCTCTAATAGCTCTCGCTTTATTATACCTGCCCAGATATAATAACAATTTGGTCTTTAAAAATAATTAATATTGCTTTATAAAAAAAAATATTATAAAATAATATATTTTAACAGCAATCCTCCAAAATGCTATTTAAATTTAATAATAATTTGTCATAAAATTAAAATAAAAACAAAGGTTTCATTTAGGTTGCCTCTGTAGTTACCACTTTATATGTCCATGTGTTTTGTTAGCTGTTAATTTTTATCTTTTTAAAATTTTTAAAAACTGTCTTATGAATCGATGTGTAAAGGAGTAGGTACTTATTATATACATTTGCATTATTTATTTTGACAACAACAACTTAAATTGAGTAAATGTGACTAATTCCACCCATGATCAGGTAAAAATCTAAATGTTATTATTAATTTTCAATGTTTAAATAAGTTAAGTGTTCATTTTTATAAAAATCCTATTTAACAAATTTGTAAACTATATGTAATGATGTTTTAGACATGATTATGTCCCGCAGAGGGACGACATATAGCCAGTTTTAACTACTATGAGTAGTTTACTCGTACTATTTTTACCCTAATTGACCTACCTAAAAATAAGAATTAAATGAATAGGGGCATCTACTATCTACTTACGTACCAATATTATTATAATGAATACTGAAGTTGGTTCCGGTGATGTTGCCGTGACGTATGTTGCATAAAAATGGCCTGGGGATTTGATACTAGTGGTTAGAAGAATCTTTCCATTTAAAATCACTGCCATAAGATCAGTAGTTCTAGAAAAATTGTAGGGAGTCAGACAGTCAGTGGTACCTACTATTCGAGTAGATGGTACTATTGGTGTGTAAGTTTCGAACTGTGCATTAGAGTACGAAAACACGCAGAGTAGACGAGGCGCCGATGTCTTTGAAAGTACTATGACAGTGATTACTGCTTAGAGAAGTCAGTGGTGACCGACGAATCAATTTACATTAGTAAGGAATAAGAAGGGTGATAGGAGAGTGGGATGTGTAGACGTTCCGAGTTACTGGCGTACTTACCAAACTGGAAGGGCTGAGATAGCAAGCTCCCCTTCTCCCCAGTTCTAGCTTCTCTAATAGCTCTCGCTTTATTATACCGTCGGCTTTCCAACCGCTGGCTCTCCACTGTATCTGTGAACCCTCGTATCCGCATTAGTTACGCCATATAACACCTAATAAACTAGCAGGCAACTCCACAGTAGGCCCTAACTTCCCGTAATTTAACGCTGTTGCCTTATCCGATAAAGAACTACTTACTCTCGGTAAACTAGCAAGTTATTATAGAGAGGACATTTGTGAAAGAGTTAATGGCCGTTTGAAATCCGGGTACCTACGGATTAAATAGGACTGATTATTTCCACTGACACTATTTTTGACATAGCAAGNTTTGAAGGGTATCACCATACTTCCATTTTCATGGAAGTAAAAAATCAGTTAGTTTAAAACGGTAACCCATCCAAATACTGACCACGCCCAATGCTGCTTCCTACTGCTGCGAAGCAGTAGTAGAGGCTACTTTGGTGGCCTCAGAAGTGAGGTAAAGTTCTATGTTACCCCGTACCCGTTATTTTTTTTTATTTATTTTTTTTTAAATAAAACTACATATCTCCTATAACAACGGCGCCATTTGCCATTTTTGTGTACGTTTAATCATAAGAGTGTAATTTCGCGGTACACCCGTTTGGAACGAAGTTCCTTACGCTTTCTACTAAATACAAATGATAAAATCACACTGCTAACTATACTTTACATGGTGAAGATAGAAAAGAGACAAAATTAAAAGTAACTAACTAAGTATTTGTATTTACCGGAGTTAAGGCAAACAAAAGAATTAATTATGATGAGTTGATAGTTAAAGAATATGGTTGTAGGATTTGTAGGATGGTAACCTACCTAGCCTACTCAATTTAAAATGTTATAAAATATATCACTTCACTAATCAAAAACTTCTACTGCAATAGTTTGAAATTTTAGATGCCTATTTAAATTGTTCTTTAAACGATGTGTATGAAGTTTTATTAAAATCGTTACCTTGAAATAAAACCTTGTTTTCTCTATTTTAAACGTTTAGGCCCGCTTTAATACATGTCTTTAAAAAATCTTTTATACTTCAGAGCGGTGTTGGTGTTGGTTTTACTAAACAACTTTATTTATAAAAGTTGTGTCATTGAATAAATAAAGTTAAAATTTTTTCCCGTCCCAAAATTTCAATTCAACACTTGAAGGCACGCTTCTCTTCAAAAATGAAATGTAAAATTAATATATCTCCAATAGAGAGAAAAAGTTATGATTTTGGATTAGTTTAGAGGGACTGAAGTAAGTCTTTTCTTCCCTGAACTCAAAAAGTAGGGAGAAAAAGTAAAACCAGGCAGAAAAAGAAGGATTGCCAACTGAATTATTTTAGCGCTGTCCGCGGCATACGATTACTCAAAATATCCCAATCCGTTTTCATATGAAGCGGAACTCAGCATGGGTTAAAGGCTGCGCGCGTAACTTAACTTGGAGACGGAGAAAGGGAAGGGTCGCCATCTAAATAAGCAGGCACGTGAAGCGAACTTCTACTTTTGGCGAAAATAGTAGAGTGAATCCGAGAGCGCCCAATCTCAGACCTCTGCACTCGACTCCCTCCGCTAAAGGCTACGAGTGTCATTTTCACGTCTCACTGCATTGATACTTTCTCACCCACTGTTTTCTTTGCTATGATTCTTTTACATGTATATTTTATTAACTAATTCAAATTACAATTATCTTAACTTTGAAACAATTATTTAAGTATATTTACTCTTAATACTTAATTATTTAAGTATAATAACTCGGTAATATCTGTAGAAGTGTGCTGCTATTCTCCTTCTGTTTTTTTTATATATATTTTATATTTCATTTTTATTTTTTTTATATATGTGAGCCCAGTAATATGGTTAGGTCTGGCAGAAGACTGCCAGAAAGGATGCTATAGTAAGGGGCCCCAGGACCCTAATCATATGATTTATGTAATTTCTCTTTTAATTTATTTCTTCGGAGAGTATTATTAATATAATTTACCATTCACTTCTATTGGCGTCAAACTATAGACATCCTTTTCGACAATTATTATAACCTCGTCCATAGAGCCATTAGCGTTTCAGACTACGTATTATTTTGTTCCCAGTTCAATTTATTCATCAGTTAAATTCAAATACAGATGTTATGCTTTACGTTTTCACTTTTGTACTGAGGAAAGGATAACTTCTTATTTTCTTGTAACTAAAGTTGGCCTTAAGTACATACAATTTATTAACAAGCCATCTGTGTCTCATGTCTCATTGACTACTTAGGATTAAGTAAGTACCTCTACCCAATATTTAATTTCTTGTGGGTCCTCAAAAGGCCTTCCCTTGTGGTGTTTGGTGGCGTATTTACCTTCCTTTTTATCCTTTCCACAATCCTTATGGTTTCTACATTTTCCAGATGTCCGTTTGTTCGTCATTAAAGTTTTGTCTCTTTGTTTTATTCTCCTGATTTACCCTTTCAGTTTACAGTCGATAAATGGAATGGCGCCTTTAGAAATACCGTTCGACAGATCTGGTTGTTAAGTTAAACTGAACCACAACCCTACAAATAGCACCGCTGAGTTGGGTATGACCACTTCTAAACAACAGTCAGTTTATTGGCTACAGATTGTTCCTTTAATTAATTAATTAATCCTATTTTTCTAATTAAGTGAATATATTTATTTATTATTTATTTATTTTTTTTTAAATGAAATAAAATAAACAATTTTATTTCTTTAGTACGGTTATATTTTTTAGAAACATTGGAACATTTTCAAAGTTTTAGGTTTAATCCTTTTTAAAAATTAAAAAACTGTCCATTTATCAAATTTAATAAAATTATTGTAAAGTATCTCGTCTAAAACCAACTCACTATAACCAATATAGTTTAGGTTCTAATAAAGTCAGTCACTTCACTCATTGGGATTTGTTCCATGATTGATTATTATTTTTTCGCGGGGAAACGAGAGACGTTTTGTAAAGTATCTTTCTTACCCTTCATCGATTTGCGTGAACCTTTTCTTGATAGGTAGGTGAAAGTAGCATGTATAATTTCATATTCTACGTCACCATCCTCAGAGTCAATATCGTGATAGTTTAACGTTTACGACTTATTTGTTCTTATACTTTTTGAAGAGCAATAAATATTTTCCGGAGGTTAAGACGCCAGAGTTTTATCGCGTCTGATGGTATATTAAAAACCACAAGTTCTTTTATTTTCTGACAACCATCATTGAGAACGAAACTCAAGACATCTAATATTATAGTCATGGTTGTATTTGTTGTGCACTCGTCGACGGATTTAATACTGACGAGATGAGGATAGTGACAGTGGGGTTACCCCCTCCCCTTTAATCACACGGACCAATGATAACGCATTCACCTCCTTACCCCCTACTACGATCCGTGAATGTTAACAAAATACTAATAAATTGTAAACAAAGCCACGGTGAGATTCCTCAAAATAATTATCTCAATTAAAATAATAAAAAAACTCTTATTTAGTAAACAAACCCCCTTGACCTACTTTCAAATAATAACAATTAACAACATATTTCGTATAAAAACACGGTGGGATTCCCCAATATAATTCCCTTAATTCAAATAATAATAAACTTATTCAGTAAACTGCCTGTCCTACCTTCAAATGACAATAATAAAAATAAATGATAACACCCGCCATGTTCCCAAGTGCGGAAATGAATCGAAATGGTTTTCTGAAGGGCTTGTTTAAGTTATCAATGATTTAAGATATTAATGTATAAAGTTTATTGTAATTTATCAGATGATTAAATGTCCTTGAACAAGATTCTAGAGTTTAATCTTTAACAGATTATGAGACTTATAAGTGCTAGTAATTGAGTTTTATTTGCGATTTGATTTATTTGTTTTAATTTGTGATTTGGTTTGATCTATTTAAATTAAAAATGGACGTATGTAAATTAGTAGATTCTAAATTACTATGCAAAGAAAATGGGATTTGGAAAGCTCATATTCTAACATTACTGATACCGGCACAAAGAAGTCAGTAATAAGGGTAATTGACGGTACTCTGGAATACTTATACTTATATCCATTGCTGGAGAAAAACAATAATAACGTCGATATCATTAATAAACATATTAAATATTAAAGGTGACAATATCTCGCCTTGTAAAATTCCTTTGGATATGTTGACCCACTTTGTCATTAAATTATTTAACAGTACACGATTATTGGCTTTTTCGTAAATACATAATAATAATTGAAGTTGTTGTGGACTTGTAGAGTAGAATGAATAAGAAGAGTGAAGGAGATTTGTTGGAATAAAAGTCCGTGTGCGTTGCATGAAATAATAAAAGTAAACCAGACACAAGAACTTTTATTCCAACATAATATCTCCTTCACTCTTATTATACTTATAATAATGCTTAATATTTTTGTACTCACGTTTAAAGATCTCAGTTTTTCTATTACTAGTAGTAGTCTAGTACTTCCTACTAGAACGGGTAGGACGAACTACTTGTTCGAACCTTGCAATTAGGCCATCACTTAGGCCCTTTTTACGCCCCGCGGTAGAGAGTTGCAGCCACTTCACACATCATACATAAGTACACTGTACCGCCGAAGCGAGTATGATGTGATCAATAGTGAGCCATATAAATCAGAGTGTCACGGTGAGGAATCGAACCCCATCTCGTTCCGCTCGTGATTCAGTGATGGCCGAGCAGACGTGGTATTATCCACACCTCTCTTTTATATTACTAAGTTATGAGTTTAACTATCGAGGTTTTCTGAAATCAATGAACGCAGCTATCACTTTACGTTTGGGTAATCTTAAATAATGTTGTATTACGGCGTTAAAAATTAAAATATTGTCTGAAAACCCGTTAAAGCGTCTGAATCCCACCTGTGATTCCAGTAATACATTATGCGTTTCTGTCCATGTTATAAGTCGACGGTTTATAATAGATGTTAACATTTTTGACACGCAGTTTGCTAGTGAGATTCCTCTGTAGTTATATATGTTGTTTCTATTTCCTTTGTTAAACAACAATTTGGTAATACTTTCCGACCAATCTTCTGGAATGTCCTCATAAACCATAATGTCGTTAAATAACTTTTTCCTCCAGAAGGGAGGAAACATTAACTTTCCACCCTAGTTTATAGGGAGGAAAGGATCCCATTACAGCCAAGTTGTAAAAATCGTGGCGGAAAGTAAAAATCGTGGTGGAAAGTAACAGTAGAGCCAACTTATTATTCTTAAAAAAATCAGTGTTGCCTGTTTCGTAACTAATAGCAGGTTTCTTTAACTCAATGACTCGACAGGTTAAAAGCTTTTTTATTAAATATTACAGAGTTTAAATGACACGTACTTTTGATTGCCGTGATACATTAATTTTTATCGTCATTTTAAAATGTCGTATGTCTTCATAACTGAGTTTAAACAAAACTTATAGAAAAGGGTCCTTGTAGAAAAGAGGTAGGTTACATCCCATCAGGTTATATTATTGTTTTTGATTTCTCGTATTTTAGAGATAAACACAAATAAATTAAATATTATTCAGTTAGTCATTTTGTAGTACATTTTGTGTATTATTAAACATTTGAGTTATAGAGTTATTATTAATTACATAGTTATTGAAAGTTATCAGGGACGCCCTTAAGCAGGGGCAACCGCCCCGGGCCCCGCGCTTTTAGGGGCCCGAGGAAAATGTTTTGTTTTCTTTGATTTCTATAATAACTCTAAGTTATTATAGAAATCAAAGAAAACATAGTTGGAATTGATGAATTGCACATTTAATTTACATTATTTTTTTCTACAATGAGATATTATAAAATTTATTTTGGTTTTGTTTTTAAAAGTCGTTAAACAAATTAAAGGTATAAACATTTGTAAACTTAGTTTTTGATACCTAAATAAATTGATAAATCGAAATCTTAGGTTTGTTTGTGTTGTTTTCCACCCTTCTGGAGGAAAAATCTTGTACGGACCACGGGAGCAAAAAGTCATAGCACCCTCGCTATAATTAACTCCCTCGGCTTCGCCTCGGGATTTAGACAGTATGCAACTGGGGATTTCAACAGTAACGCTCAGGGAGTAATGACTTTGTTTCCTCCCTTGGTGCGTAAATAACTATATGATCTGTATCCATTTTTCTGGTAAGTGTAGCCAACGAGATCGGCTACGGAGCGGAGTTGCTTATGGATGTATGAATAACATCAATCATTTCTTTAGTTGTGAGAGGCGAGTCCAGATCAAAATCAATTACTCGAAGTAGCATAGTTTTATCTTCTAATGTCTTTTTTGAATGAATTTGTAATTTACTAATTGATATGGTAACGATTATGATTTTATTATTTTTGCTGTAGTTTATTATCTTCCAAAACTGTTTGATATCTTTAATCTGAGAAAGCGTATATATAATATCGGATTTGTACTGTATTTGTTTACTTTTAACAATATTTCTTCTTTGTCCTTTTGCGCTCTTATTAATTTTTCTCTCTAGGGCTCCTTGAATCTTTCTTTTTTTTCTTTTCAGTTACAGTTTCTTTGTTTGGCGTTACTTATCGAAGGAAAGTTTATTATTCAGTTTCCATGGAGACCTATTTCCTGTTTTGATTTTAATAGTTTTTTTGATGTTAACTGTTTTTGCCACTGTTTATAAGATTATAACCACTGGTGGTTAAAAGATTATTATTCAGATACTTACTGTCCATAAACAATTCATTTGTTCCTTATATTTATTGCTTTAATTAGAATTCAGTTATTTTATTATTTTAACTGATGTGAATTCGGTGGATGAGTTTTCGCTGCGGTCTTCCATAATGGTCTGCAAAGGAAAATTATCAGAGCCACTACAGCATTCTATAACCTTGAAATCTCCTATTTCCGAAAGCCCAGACATCCTGCACTATACAATATCCACCGTGCTGGCTCCATTAGCATTTAAAAAGGTAAAGCTGCTGGGTGTGTCCGATTTCGATCTTCCAATTATTAAAAACGAACCTTAGCCCTTCTAACATTTCACAAATCTCCTTGCCTCGACTGTTTACCGTTTCGTCCAGTTCTTTCCTTATTTTATGTAACATCTCCTTTATTGTTTGCTATCTGAATGATCGTAATTTAGATTTACCACCATCGGATATAAGTCTCCTTCTTTTATAAATATACTAGCTGGATAACCGTGCTTCGCTACGGAGTGTTTTTAAATTTGATAAGTTTATAAACTACCAGGAAAGCATACAAATTATTTTACTATGCGACAATATCTAGATTCTATCCCTCCTACTTATATCCCCCTCCTCTTTGATAAGATCATTTGCAAATATCCTAAATTTACCCCCCTCCTAAATGAAAATATGACAAAACTGTACATAACAACAATTACTGTACTCTTAAAGAGCATTTCAACGATATGCATAATGAAGATGAAGGGTATTCATTACTTGTACCCCGTACCCTTGTGTACTGAAATTTTAATTTCATAATCTCATGTAGGCAGTGACCTTCACCTTGTTTAGAAGAAAAAGTGTGTAATTATTCATCAATTTAGGATAAAAGACATACCTTCATACGGATACACTTCTTTTTATATAAGATATAGCTATATTTTTCAATTTTACCCCCCTCCTATGTGAAAATATGATAAAACTGTACATAACAACAATTACTGTACTCTTAAAGAGCATTTCAACGATATGCATCATGAAGATGAAGGGTATTCATTACTTGTACCCCGTACCCTTGTGTACTGAAATTTTAATTTCATAATCTCATGTAGGCAGTGACCTTCACCTTGTTTAGAAGAAAAAGTGTGTAATTATTCATCAATTTAGGATAAAAGACATACCTTCATACGGATACACTTCTTTTTATATAAGATATAGCTATATTTTTCAATGTTACCTCCCTCCTATGTGAAAATATGATAAAACTGTACATAACAACAATTACTGTTCTCTTAAAGAGCTTTTCAACGATATGCATCATGAAGGATATTCATTATTTTGACATTTGTACCCCGTACCCCTGTGTACCAAAATTAACATTTTGAATATTCATGTAGACAGTGATTTTCCCCTTGCTTTGAAGGTCAAGTGTGCGAATTTTCATCGAGATCGGACTAAAACTGTAGATTTGTATAAAGAACATGCACATATGTCGACTTTTATATACGTATGGCCGCCATCTTAAATCAAAATGCCCGATTGGTTAACCATTTATCTAAAGGTACTAATTTGATGTATGGAAGCTAACTTCTAAATTTCAAGGTTCTAGTGCAATTAGTTCCGGAGATATCGTCTTGTAGAATTTTGTGTATAAATGGCCGCCATCTTGAATCAAGAAGGCGGATTTTAAAAATATTTCTTAGCGAGCACCTATGAGGTTAGAGGAACGCACCTGCAAAATTTCATGGTCTTAGGTCCTGTGGTTTCAGAGATATCGTGATGTGTCAGTGAGTCAGTCAGTCAGTGAGTGGTATTTGGATTTTATATATATAGATTACAATTTTGGTTTTCAATTACAGATTTAATAGGTTTTTTTTAACTTAAAAATTAATTTAATTTAAAAAATCATATACATACTTCATTTCTAGCTGAGGCCTAAAATAAATGTATTGCTATCAATAACCATCGTAACGTGAAAATACGGATTAATGAAGACCGTCAGACCTCCACTAGCTCTTCTTTTGCTTTTTTCTTTTAAAGCTTGGTGTTGATATTATGTGGTGATCTGTCCAGGGCTAGCATAGCTTCACCTTTTGAACTCTCTGTGTCCCAGGCATTCTTATACTAGTTCAGTTCTTGGTCATTTTCTTGAAGATTGTTTGCATCTACGATTCCAGAAAGCAATTTTTTTATTTTCTCTTTCTTTAAGTCTTACCCTGATTAATACCGTTTTCCTTCATCATCAGGTCATTCTTTATCAGGTTCCAAGCATTTTATTACACATGATATTATGTCCAAGTTTGTTATAGTTTTTTTGTAGAAGTTGTTTGGAGGTTTTACTCCACATTTACCATTGCGTAAGATCTGTTTATAATCAACAGAAATCGAACATTTATTCCATACGATTACTAACTAATCCAGTATTAAAATTCTCAGAGCACCGAGATTTTAATTTATTTTTTCAAGGGAAACTATGTCGCTCTTTTTTCCCTCGTGTTTCGGCTATAATCTGCTTGCACACTGATACTAGTGTCAAATAATTTGTGACATTTCTTTAGAATACTATTAATAACTTTGCCACGCATTACTGGTCCTAATTATATGCGCTCTATTAATAATTGTTGGCTTTCCTTCTAGTATATACTTCAAATATATCTGTGCAAAATTGTTTAACTAAATTCACACAATCTGACGTAAGTGCAGGGTCTAGTCCCCAAAATATCACATTACTTCTTCTGTCCATATTTTCCAATGCAAGCGCCCTTTTATTTAGCTTAGTATTGATCGTTTTTATTTTATTCATTTCAGTTTTAGCTGCTTGTTCTCTTCTATAATGATATTTAAGCTATCCATTAGACCAGTGAGGTTTTCTTTTGTGGTGCTTTATCAAGGAGAGCTTCAATAGCCGATAAACCCATAGCTGTTTTTGTTTGGACTATGTTCCTGCCTAGGTCTTATAGACGATTCGCAGTCTGAGGCTGAAGAATTAGCTCTCATTCGTCTGTTAATCTAGGCCTGGGCTCCGCTCTAGTGATAATTTATTCAATTAATAACTGATTCTTTCAGTTGCTTCAAGTGCTACACTCAGGGATAATCCCTAAGCCCTAGAGACCTAAGAAATAAGAAAAAATGTCATATTAAAGGGATTAACTGAAGATTGAGAAAAATAACAAAGTGTAACTTTATACCAAATTTAAAATCTCTAGCAGCAATAGGTCGGGAGATATGATCTAAGATGACCTTGAAACACTTAAAACAAATTTTAAGACACACAGCAGACATTTTAAAGCGAATAGCGTGGGTAAATGTATTTTCCCGTATCGTTCTTTTTTTATTGATGGTATGGCGATGAAATTTTTCATGCTGTAACACCTCCCTCGTTTCAGCTATCTAGGTATATAGAGAGAAATAGGGCGTGGGGCCGTGTTTGTTGACAATATTATTCTTTTTTTCACGTAAAACCAGATATATTAGAGTCTTCTTCGTAGCACCATATTATCTTATCTTGGTTGGAGGGGTCCGGGAGTGGGTGCCGAGGGTTTTTAGCAAGGCGGCGGTAGAAGACGTTATCGGCAGTTGAGGCAGGGATGGCTCTTCTATCTGGCCTTTAACTACCTCTTACTTATCGGCAACGCGGCTCCCGAGCCACCATATCGATCCGGTTCATTTCGCATCACTGCTCTTTTCACTAGTTAATACAGTGCCATGTATTTACGGGTTTTGACGTTTGCCACAGTCATAACTTTCTGGAGTTAAACATTAAGAGTAATTTCTTCGCGACCAAAAAAAAAAAAAAATTAAAAAAAATGATTAAATATATTATGTAATTTATAATTGTGTTTCTATTTATAAATATTAATATCACCGCCCTTGAGTCATTTTTTTATAAATAACAGTCCACAGCATGCCTATATCTATTGATTACATACATATGATAAACATTTTATGATTATAAGGATTCTAGGCATTCAATACGCTTTTCCAAGCTCAAATAGTTGTCCGTAAGAAAACAGATATAGAGAGCTGAGGTTCTATTTCCAGGCGAAGGATACCAATATTCTCTGTCTGGCTCACTTCTTTAATTTCTAAGTTGTAGCCTCTTTTGACACATTGATTTTTTTATAACTTTAATCAAAACCTGGGAAGTCCCCCAATTAACCTAAGAAATGCTCGGCTACAAACCAATAATGCTCATATTTTTTGATTTTGACAATCAAATGCTTATAAAATAATAAAGTTTTTTAAGCTTGTAGAAGATACTGACATATTTAAATAATCAGTAAATAAATAATACATAGCACATAATTATAGCAAATTTTGTATTAGAGTACAGTAAAATTTTAATAAATAGTGCATAAACAAAGTAATATCATTTTTCGACAGTTTTCTTCAAAGGTTACAAAAATAAATAATAATTAGGTAACTCATAAAAATTCCTTAAAAGATTTAAAGGCTACTAAATTAAAATTAAATTATTAGAGTTCAACAATAATTATCAGTAATATACATATCTAGACTCCTCAAAAAAAAGGACATGAGGCTAGCGAGTTAGGTACTGTAGTCAAACTAAATTCGGGTAATTAAAATTCTAAAACTAGCCCATAACCAAATTACCTTTCTATTAGAGAATCCCTTAAATTGAAGAACAGAATACAAACTATCATATAATAGCAATCTCAACAAAGATAATCCAAATTATGTCACTATCATTCCCTAACGAAAATAACTTCTAAAATCAGAGAAAGATGTGATCCAACCTTTGATAGTTTTCAAAGGTTCGGAAAAGATTTCAGGAAGGTACTAAAGTTAGAAAATGGAAGGTATATTCAAAAAGTGGTAAGTATCGACAAATGAACAGCGGTCTGCTGATCGGCTCAAAAAAAGATACTGGTTTTCTAATTATGTACGTAATGTAAGGTACCTTAGGCCCCCATCACATTTCATAGTAAAAGTGGTTCACTCGACTGATATGAAGCTAGGCTCAATCGAATGCAGAAAATATTTAATGTAAATATTCATCAATTTTTAAAGAAAATGTATCTATAGAAGGTTAAAAGGAAAATATTATTCTGGTGTGTCAAGGAAAGGGAGAAGTCTCGAGGGAGAAGGGAGATCCAGCCCTTTGTTAATTTCACCCGTCCACTATATTTTGGGGTGCTACAAAAGAAAAGAAAATAATCAGAATTCAGAATTGGCCAACCTTGTCTGATAAAGAATGCAGGCCTGCAGGCAATAATTCATATTAATACTTCCTTAAGAAGTGTCAATGGTATGCGCCTGTCTGTGACGCCGATCCGCCGAGGTTACTTTGCAAAATCAGATACTTTGAGTACGCCGAAAGAAAAAAATATAGTCTCCTCTATCTAACTAAGCAGCTACTCTTCATTAATCCAAAATTTTGATAAAAATTGTTAAAGCCATATACAGTAATAAAACACGTTTTTCAAATCCCTTTATTACAGTGTATGCATATTTTAAAAATAACAATTATTTATACCC
>KZ652108.1:154214-170310 GCA_001010745.2 Gerris buenoi
ATCTGTACGCGGGTTTTAAACAAGGGCAACTTTAATTCAGTTAATTAAAACTAACTACGAATAACTAATAAGGAAACCACCCAGCAGTGTGTAGATGAACAAAAATAAAACCCAAGTGAACGGGTAGGGTCTTTCAGACCTCATTTAGAAAAATAAATAAATAAATAAAGATATGAATAAGTCTCGACCAACGTTTTGCGACGTACGTATTGGCTCTCTCGTTTTCATTTATTTAACAATAGTTACTCATGTTTTTATTTCTATTTATCTCCAGAGTGTTCATTTCAATATTCATATGTGTTCAGTTAAATATATATATACATACATATTAAGTTTTTTTTTGAGATGGTTTTGTTTAATTTCATTAATTAGTTTTTAGTGTATAGATATAGGCAGGCCGGCCGGTGAGCACTGGGCCAGTCAAAGCTTATCAGACAACGAACTTCAAAAGTTCAACAAAGTGGCTATTATAAAAATATTTTTACCAGTAAGACAAATAAAAGCAAAAACAAGAAACGGTCGAGATCCATAGCCAAGGCACAACCTCAGATTCATACATGGAGGGGAAGTCCAAGCCTCTCCCTCCTATACAAACTCACCCGCACCCGCTACCCCCACACTTTCCTTTTCTCAATCTCAAGGGAGATTGTTGCTTAAGCCTAATGACTCCTCAGGGCCCTAGCTTTTTAACATAAAACCCTTTTGGTGTTCCTAAAACTGAAAAAGAAACCAATGATTCTAGTTACGCTTAGCTTCCACCGATTTTTTTTTTTTTAAGCGTAGCAGATTTCTCTATTCTTAAACAGATCCACATCTTTGAAAGTTATAATTTATCTGTAAAGCTCGGATGACAGATTTAACCATCTTTACTAAAACAATAGAAGGATTTAGAAGCGTTGTTCATAATTTAAAATCACATAACATAGAATTCTACACACACCAATTCAATGAGGTTATAACTAACCGGTTAACAACTATACAGGGGGGAATTGCGAAGAAATGTCGTTTCCCTATTTTCTATATCCTTCAAATCCTACTGAATCAAACCATTACACTTCTATACCCTTAATTTCTTCCCATTAGATTTCACAATTTCCTTACGTAGATTTTATAATTGGCCTCACAGCAAACCTGTTACCCATCAATATTTTGCTTTCTTATTCCGGTCCTTTCGCTCCAGGTTCATGGCCGGTGGGGACTACGCTAAACAAAACACCCATAGTAGAGATCAGAACTAATAATCCTCGTGGGATCAATTTCCTTCCCCCAGTTATTCTTTTCTCTAGATACCATTCCATTCACCTCCTGATTATACCTATAGGCCATCTGAAAAAAAAAAAAAAAAAAAAAAAAAAAAAAAAAAAAAAAAAAAAAAAAAAAACTACCTGATATTCTAGATTATTTAATAACCTCCCCAATCACTCGTCTCCTCAAACTCTTATGAATCTTTACGATCTTTCCTCAAACCACAGTACTGTCCCGATTTATTTCTCGGCTAAATTCAAACAAAAAATTGAGGACCTAGTAAAGTCTATATTTGAGGCTGGATCTATGACTCCTAGTGATATTAAAATCTGACGCCTTGTTACCAGATCTGACTTTTATGCCTTGAATCATCGGCGTCTAATGAACTTAAGTTCTCCAATGTTTTGCCCTTGGGTGGATTGTAAATTTTTTTTGAGATCCCATAAAAGCTTAAATGAAATACACTCAACAGACTGTGAGTCTGCGTTTGGAGGACGCGGACGCCACTGATATAAATGAAATAATGCCTCTTTTAGGAACTCTTTAAATTTTAACAATAAACAGCTAATTCTGCTTATGCTCATGGAACCTGGGTTAATGAATGGATTTATCATTTTAAGCTCGGCCAGTTCTGATAGAAACGTTGTTTTTTTTTCATTTATATTACGATCTGAAAAATATATATTTTATATCTGTTTTTATTTTTCTGATAAAACTATTTAAATACTCCTGAAATTTAAAAGTAAGCGTGTGAAGCTTGGATGTTCCCCCTACTCAGCCCGGGTCTGGAGCCTGCTGCTACGTACCGGATGAATTCGGAAACACAGCCTGCCTCGAATGGAAACTTCCCTCCTGTTTCGCTCCTTCCGATTCAAGTCACTTGACCTTCTCCCCGCTCTTGTAAACACCGCTGAAATATAAGTTAAACAATCCGCTGACCCCCCCCCNGCCCATCCCCCCATAAAATTACTCCTCGAATGCCGTAAAATACATATTATTATTCTTTTGTTAGGAAGCTGAAACAAATAGGGGAATCGCTTAATCCAATTGTACATTTAATAACTCATATTTGAGAAAAAAATGTATAGTCTTATTTAAAACTTTCATGTCAAGTTCTATTGAAATCGCTTCGGTGGTACATATACTAACAGTTGCCTAATGGAGGATTTATATATCAATGTAAGAAAGGACATGTGGTTCCAAATGGACAGCTGCCCGGCACACTATTCAATAAATGTGCGAAAGTGGATGGATCAAAATTATCTGATGAGATGGATAGGGCCTTGCGGGCCTATTATCTGGCCTCCACGCTAACCAGATTTAACTCCAATTGATTTTCATTATTGGGGAACTGTAAAAAGCCTGGTCTATGATAGAGTGGTGGACACAAGGGAGGAATTAATCCAGCGAATAATCGACGTATTTGACGCAATAAATACAAATACAAATTAAGTCTATCGCAACTCGGCGCGCCAAGGGGAGTGTTGTGGACAAAAGAAATGTAACCACAGCATCGAGCTACGCTGAAGAAGATGCCGTAATCAAAATAGAGGCTTATTTGAAAACGTACATACATATGATAAATAGGATTGTGATTGTGGTAATAAAATAAAGAATAGAATGAAAATAAATAAACCATAAATTAAGAATTTCATTTATTTTAACATTATATAGTATGGATATATATATACATAATAATTACAAAAGGAGCGATTATATACAACTTTCTTGTATTCTGTGGTTTGCGGTAATGACTTCTGGAGCGAGTTTCTGGTTTTGCGGCTTGACAATTTGAGTATCAGCCGAAACGCCTGGACGCACAGCCATCTGAAACAAAATATGTTTTACCTTATTTACTATGCAGAAACAAATTCATTCGGAAAACAATCCATCAATATATACATCTTTATTTAATTATTTCTATTATCATAATTAGCTTATTTGTAAGTTGGCCCAAATATCCAAAACTAATCCACCGAAATATTACTACTTATATAAAATGAGCGGATGACGATAAATGTAAGAAAGAAATATGTCATCATTTACGGCCGTAGTAATAGGACAATATCTGTGCCATTAGCGGCCCTTTAGGCTCATCGGTTGCGTGTTGGCTTAAAACGCAAGACATCCTTATTTTTATTTTTTTATTTTTTTGTTAATTTTTTTGTTCTTCATTGAATAGAAATTGAATAGCAACAACAACTGCATAATTTATGAGAGCTTGTATGCGTTTGTGTCATTGGTTAACTGAGACAAGGCTTCGTGTGAGACCTTTCGACCCCATTTGATAAGGTTGGGATATGATGATCCCTTGGCGCGCCGAGTTGCGATAGACTTAATTTATCCGTTCTGCTTCCTGTTTTCTGCTTAATTTATAAGTGTTATTAGAGTAAATTAAAAATATTTTTTTTGTGTGGCAATCGTAGCTTAAATTATACATATAACTGATCTTTACTGTGGAAAATAGAATACGGGTCAATATAAAGCATCAAATAAAAGTAGTGACATAGTAAAACGTTTGGTTCAGCCTTCTGAAAAATCTAAACAAAGAATTGCTTAGGATAATTATAATATCAGCTATGAATTAGAGGAATATTTATTGATGAATGGCATCACTTTCCTGGGCACGTATATTTTTATTTTTTTATATCTTTGCTCAATGGGGTATCAACTCGCACCAAATTTCAATGAGAGTTTTGGAAAATTTT
This sequence comes from Gerris buenoi, assembly GCA_001010745.2. NCBI lineage: Eukaryota > Metazoa > Arthropoda > Insecta > Hemiptera > Gerridae > Gerris > Gerris buenoi. The sequence goes on from KZ652108.1 coordinate 158,168, forward strand.
AATTATCCGACCATATCCACTATTTTGGAAGACAACTAAGAAGCCAAACAACAAGTTGCAAGCTTTGCCGCATTACAATTGGCCCATCATTAATCGCAATATTCCGAAATCCCATTATTGCGAGTTTTTACCCCCACATACCCTATATATATGTGAAATATTTATTTTTGGAAGTCTGCAATTTTCTATATTATATATCTCACGCACAAAGTACTTACTGATATAGAATAATATAAATAGATACACGTAATAAAATACAACATACAAAAAAAGATAAATTGAATAAAGTAAAACTAACACGCCTATTGCGATACTGACTAAATGATATTAATAACAATTTGCAATGTTTACCCACACTCAGATACATATTATAATTTCAAATAACATAATGAACGTGGGAGTTGAAGGTGATAAGGGAAAAAAGAGAAATTGTAGAGCAAGGATCAACATAAATAAATTAGAACAAGTTAAAAAAGGGAATGCTCTTATGAAGTTACCAGCTAGGGTACGTGACACAAGGCAAGTGATGTCTAAGAGCCAGCCAGCTAGTCAGATGCTAAGCTGAATTTAGGTTACGTCAAGTAGCAATATTGCAGGTTTACATAAACTTTAAATGACTATAGTTCCACACACACACACACTTCAAAGATGGCGCGGTTGTCGTCTTTTAACGAAAGATAAAGTTGGACAGAGATTTGGCGTTAACAATTAACTTTGAAGGATACTCACATGGTTACGACTGTATGAAGAAGACTTGGGCTCAGCTGGTGAAGCTTCATCCTCTTCTTCTTCCCCATCTGATTTCCTCTTCCTCCTCTGAGGTGGAGTCTTGTACATCTTCATAAAACTTTTTAAAGGTCTTCTTTCTCCTGTAAGGACACGACATAAATAATAAGTAAAACATTCTTAGTCTATGAAATAGTATAATTTAAATTAAATTAGATATAATTTATTTTATCTAAAAAATGTTAGAATTGCTACGACAGGCAGTGTGATTATTGAGTAAAGGGGAAGTATAAAATTAATACCAGGTTAAAATTTTTACATAAAACCACCTAGAAGCATTACAAGTCCTAAGCTAGGCGAGACTTTTCACAGTATTGTATAACAGCTAATTAATCATTGTAGTAAGTCTAGAGAAAAAACGTAGGAGCAGTTTGAACGTCATATTCACGTGACTGACAATTAGTATCAAAACAATAATACCCAGATTTAATAAATGTGTAATTCTAACATTCTTCTACCTGAGGCTTCTATATAAAATTTTAGATAGATTATTGCGTAGACTTCCGCAGTTAATGTAATCATTAATTTCTAGGTTAAAAAACTTCCTTGGCCCGTTACCTCTTAAACCCAAAAGGGTATACGAGATTCCTCGCAGCTGTGGAAAGTCTTATATTGGGCAGACGGGCGGATTGGTCATCAGAGCTGTTAAAAACAACGACTGGGAGCAGTAGCGGTACACTCTGAGAAAATAGGCCACTTCATCAGGTTCGAGGAGACAAGAGTATTGACACCAGTACCAGGCTATTTCAATAGACTTTTTTTTCGAGAGGCCATTGAAGTTGAAAAGAAGCCAGAAAATTTTAACAGGGAAGATGAGTTTAACCTCTCCAGGACATGGAAACCCCTAATTGCCAACCCGAACCGAGGTAAGGACAAGGATCAACCTACAACCCAGTGAGTAATACCCACCAGGTTCTAAAACAACTGCTTCGGCTGATGCAATATCTGACTTAACAAGCAACCGAGGTATTACCTCAGAGCCGCATTGAAGACATATTACATATTATTAAGACATTATTGTGCCGTTATTATGTTGGGATATGCAGCTTAAACGGAATTTTTAAATATTTCTCTTAAAAGTGTAATAGGTGTTGCTCTGTCCATATTTGGTGTCAAATCGAGTGTATAATATTTGAAGCTATTGACTTCAACTATCAATTCGTCTTCATCAAGATCTTGTTTATAGAAATCCGCAAACTCCGTTGCACGAATCTTGATTTCCTCATTTGTCCTTGCATGTAATTTTAATGTGTCTAAGAAGCCAAATAACTTGTTCAATTCATTTAGTCGACATTAAAAGGAGTAAAATAACCCATTTCATTTACCTTATCTTACCAAAATTCATCGATTGTTTGTGCCTTGCACGGATTTCTTTTGCTCCAAAGTCACCAGCGTTAACAGCTACATACTTATCAAAATAGAGAATTTATAAGTACGATAAACATATATTGCAATAGTTACTGGATTAATTTACATTGTTTTCCAAACATTTTTGATTCGCGCTTCTTACAGCATTCTTTGTCATATTCTTTAAATCAACTTAAAAATGTGCTTAATTTTAGATAGAGATTTATGCATAGTATTTATCTTATCAATAAATTTAAAATGGAAATGAAATTAGGAACACTTTTAACAATAAGTTAGAACGTTTGATAACTTGTATAATGAATAAAAAAATACAGGGTGTCTCAAAAAAGCTTAGCGCGCTATTCAAAACAGGGTTCTACATGTGAAAATAAGTCGAAAATGCTCAGTAATTTTTTTTTCGATTTCGGCTTAGTTTAGCCGTAATCCGCCATTTTGTATTCCTTTTAAAAAATATATATTTCAAAAACACTTCAAGATATTTTTATGAAACTTGACAGATTTCTTACTAACTCCGATATCTAAAATTTCCAAAAATATTAGATTTCAAATTTATCAAATTTCAAAATGGCGGCCATTTAAAATTTTAAATGTCGAATTCTATGAAAACCAGTAGGTATGAAGAAATTTTGCATGAGACAAAAGTTGTAGAACTTTTTAATGCAAATCTAACGATACCTTAATTGTTGAAATCGGTTCATAAATAAAGAAATTACGATTACTTAAATGTTCAAAATGTAACTCAACATCACTTTTAAATGTGCTAATAAAGAAAACATCTCTCCCAAAAATTTAAAGATGATAATAAATACAACTTAAAATGGAATGAAAATAGTTAAGATGATTTTTTTGAAACAAATTATAAGAATTGTACTAATAATTTGTACGCCACAAAAAATAAAATAGTCGTAATTTCTTTATTTATGAACTGATTTCAATAATTAAGGTATCTTTAGATTTGCATTAAAAAGTTCTAAAACTTTTGTCTCATGCAAAATTTCATTATACCCACTGGTTTCATGGAATTTGACTTTAAATGGCCACCATTTTGAAATTTGGTAAATATGAACTAATATTTTTGGAAATTTTAGATATTGGAGTTAGTAAGACATCTGTCAAGTTCAATAAAAATATCTTGAAGGGTTTTTGAAATATAATATTAAAAATATTATATTTCAAAAAAGGGAATACAACATGGCGGATTACGACTAAACTAAGCCGAAATCGAAAAAAACTTACTGAGCATTTTCGACTTATTTTCACATGTAGAAGCTTGTTTTGAATAGGGCGCTAAGCTTTTTTGGGACAACCTGTATTCCCAGCTAATATGGAACAGCAAAATATCTCCGGAACCATGATAGATAGAAAGATGCGGTTTTCAGGGTTCGATAAAGGCTAAAAATGCGCTTCCAGAACATATGCTGATCATTTCCTGTGTTCAGCAGAAGTGTGTGAAATTTACGTCATTAAAAAAAAGTGAATAGGAAGCCAAAATTTTAAGCCCTGTTCTGAATAGCGCGCTAAGCTTTTTTGGGACAGCCTGTATATAAGGTAAGCCACGTCCAAGAAGTAAAGTCTATGTCAGAGGTTCACAGATCTCAAAATATGTAGGACTTATGAGCGAGACTTACGTTTCGCTAACATCCTACTAATGAGGCGAAATAGTATAGGAATATATTAAATTTTATCTCATTAAAAAAAAAAAAAAAAAAAAAAAAAAAAAAAACTAAATACTATAAATCTATTTCCGAAAACTTCTGTAAACTTTTTCATGGGTTTGTATAAAAGTAACTTAAATAAATTTAAAAACCTCAATTGGATCCACCTATAGATAACAAAACATTTACTTGTTGTAATATTACCCTAAAGAAAATTAATAGTCGTCTTGTATTAAGTATTTTGTAGTGCATTGGGTGGAAACATTCCCCTCTGTTTGATAAAGGAAACTGTTATAAAGCCCGGTCTTGCTTAACAAAAGTGTTGTGGTAAGCTTAGCGTTAAGAGCTCTGCTCTAAAAGACCTTTGGAATTTTTCATATCTGCGAACGGCCTTCCTGACAAAACAACCCTTAGCTGTTATCCTCGCCTCCACCGTTTCTCTACCAAAAATGTCATGGCATTTTATTCCATTTTGACGTTAATTTTTTTGCGTCAAACAATGTTCAGAAATGAGTTTTTGGGTAGAATTTAAGTTTTTTTTCTTTAAATTAAAATATTATGAAAAGTGATGCTTTTTGTAAGCTTTATCCTGGTATAATAGCTATATTAGATCATTGTGTGAATGATAGGAAACTCCTTTTAAAATCAAACCGTTGTTTCAGATTACCTTCGATAAAATGCTCATTTTTGCAATTTATAATAAATCTTCCTCTACAAACTCGGCCTTTCGAAAGTGGTCTCCCAAAGATACAGGAGGCAACCTATCGAAATCATCAAGTAAAATAGTAATATAAATCTTGTTATGTTCTCACTTACTACATTATAGCCTACAATATATGAGCAAGGTTGTTGATAAACAAATAAAAAACAACCTGGCGGTCCAAGGATGCCTGGAAATATCTTCCATGTTACCTATACGAAATTTGTGATAATTACACATAAATTAAGAACTATACATCTAACCAAGGGTTTTTTGGGTCACTGATTATAAATGTGAGGTAAAAAACAATGGAAAAAATCTTTTATTTAAGGAAAATATTTATAAAGCAATGACGTGCATTGTATAACATACCTAATAAAATAGCAAAAGTTATTAAGTTTTTTTTTGTTTTTTTTTATGAGCCTTATGCAGGATAATCTAAAAAAAATATTATATTAATTATATTAAAAAGTTACATTTATGTCAGTGTTTTTGTTTTTGTGTGCATATCCCTAATCCCTAGTAAGGCTGCTTCTACTTAAAGTCTTGTTATGCATAAGAATCCACCCAAAATAAATGTTCTTAATAAAACGTTCTTAATAAAACCAATTTTTTATCAGATTAAAAAAAAATCAGAGTAAAAAAACGTTCTTAATAAAACCAATTTTTTTTATCAGATTACCGGTAGTTAGCTTCCATCTCAAAGGCAAGTTTTAAGTGTTCTTCTTTATAATTTGCGAACTGTAAAATTAAGTTTAAAAAACAATTGTACGTTGGATGTAAAATAAGTAAATATATTTTGGGAAAAAGCCAGAATCCCAACAAAGCGGGAGGACCATTCAGCTGAAAAGTTGACAAAATGATACGAGGAAAGTGGAAGCTGTAAAGAAGTTCTGCTAAGACTCTTAAGAAAGAAGAAAAGAAAAGAAAGTCCTTCTCCAAATAACTCGATGACCATTTAGACATGGCTATACTGATACCTGATGCCGTTAATCATATAAAGAGTAATGGGATTTAGAGTTTTTAAAAAGGAAGACTTGGATGTATGCTTGGCGTTGATGTAAAGTTTGAGAGACGTGAAAAATATCTAGCTGGACAAATCGAAGAAGAATACTCTAGGAAGAAACGGTACCAGGAAGTCGTAGCTAGTTTGTGTACATTGGTTGAGCTTTTGGCTAATGGAAACATTGGTAGCAGTGCAAGAGAAGCCGAAAACAAGAGAGTACCTGTAGAATGGGTTCAATAAAGAAAAGGCTAAAACGAATTATGTATAACTAATCTATATATATAAAATCCAAATACCACTCACTGACTGACTGACTGACTCACTGACACATCACGATATCTCTGAAACCACTGGACCTACGATCATGAAATTTTGTAGGTGTGTTCCTCTTACCTCCTAGGTGCTCGCTAAGAAATATTTTAAAAATCCGCCATCTTGATTCAAGATGGCGGCCATTTATATACAAAATTCGACAAGACGATATCTCCGGAACCAATTGCACTAGAACCTTGAAATTTAGAAGTTAGATTCCTTATATCAAATTAGTAACTTTAGATAAATGGTTAACCAATCGGGCATTTTGATTTAAGATGGCGGCCATACATATATAAAAATCAACGAATGTATGTTCTTTATACAAATCTACAGTTGTAGTCAGATCTTGATGTAAATTTGCATAATTGACCTACAAAGCAAGGGGAAAAACACTGACTTCATGAATTTTCGAAATTTAATTTTGGTACACAGGGGTACGGGGTACAAATGTCAAAGTAATGAATACGCTTCATGATGCATATCGTTGAAAAGCTCTTTAAGAGGACAGTAATTGTTGTTATGTACAGTTTTATCATATTTTCACTTAGGAGGGGGGTAAATTGAAAAATAAAGCTATATCTTATATAAAAGAAGAGTATCCGTATGAGGGTATGTCTTTTATCCTAATTTGATGAATATTTACACACTTTTTCTTCAAAACAAGGTGAAGGTCACTGCCTACATGAGATTACGAAATTACAATTTTGGTACACAGAGGTACGGGGTACAAGTAATGAATACCCTTCATATTCATGATGCATGTCGTTGCAATGCTCTATGAGAGTACAGTAATTGTTGTAATGTCTAAGGGGTACAAATGACAAAGTAATAGATACTCTTCATGATACAAATCGTTGAAAAGCTGTTTAAGAGAAAAGTAATTGTTGTTAAGTACAGTTTTGTCTTACTTTCATTTAGAAGGGGTATATGGATATAAAAGTCATCATAAGGGTGTACATATGTATAGTCTTTTATACAAATCTACAGTTTTAGTCCGATCTCGATGAAAATTTGCACACTTGACCTTCAAAGCAAAGGGGAGGTTACTGTTCACGAATTTTCGAACTATAAATTTTGGTTCAGAGGGGTACGGGGTACAAGTAATTAATACCCTCCATCTTCATGATGCATATCGTTGAAATGCTCTTTAAGAGTACACTAATTGTTTTTATGTACAGTTTTGTCTTATTTTCATTTAGGAGGGGGGTAAATTTAGGATATTTACAAATTAAATTATCAAAGAGGAGTGGGATATAAGTAGGAGGGATAGAATCTAGATATTCTCGAATAGTAAAATAATTTGTATACTTTCCTGGTAGTTTATAAACTTATCAAATATAAAAACACTCCGTAGCGAAGCACGGGTATCCAGCTAGTATCTTATAAAAATAAACATTTTTTTTTAATATTTGCATGTATTACACCTAAATTTAAACGTAATTTAATTAAATCCAATGAAGTTTGTCATTCACCATTATCTGCAAAGTACTCTGAATTCATTCTGGAGGAAAAGATACAGAGAATCAAAGCTATTCTTAAGCAGACCTATCCTGTAGAGATTGGTTAGGTCAGACAATGCATAGTCACATCCTTTGCCTGCGGTACGTTGCGCTGCCAAAGCCACAAACATTGACTCGCAGGTATCCAGGAAGCAGAAAGAAAAGGAAGTTAACGATGGAAAAGCTCCACCTGAAAAGGAGAAAGAGCATCCTTACAAAAAACGAGCCAAAAGAAAGGTGGACTGGGCCAGAATAGGACCAGGAAACCTCATCCCGAGAAATAAATGAAATGAGGACTAATGCCTACAGTTGGCATCTCAGGGTTCAAAATGTTAAATAAATTCGGCAAAAGCAAACATGCCAAGTATAAGCTAAGTGCCTGTAGAGAGTAAGGTCATTATACCGACTGCGGCAAATTAATTAGCACCGAAAAGTATAGAGGAAGCACGGTCAGAGGGAGAAAGCAAGTATAGGTGCAAATGCGTATGATGTTGCGTTCATCTTGTGAGCTGCAACATGAAAATAGAGACTGTCTTAAAGAGAAAGCAATATTTTTGGAAGAATGATCACAAGCAGTGATTGCCAAATAGTTATTTACGCACCAAGGGAGGAAACAAAGTCATTACTCCCTGAGCGCTATTGTTGGTTCCTGAGGCGAAGCCGAGGGAACAATACTGTCTAAATCCCGAGGCGAAGCCGAGGGAGTTATTTAGTTGGTTCCTGAGGCGCAGCCGAGGGAACCATGAAGTTTAATCCCGAGGCATAGCCGAGGGAGTTAATTATAGCGAGGGTGCTATGACTTTTTGCTCCCGTGGTCCGTACAAGATTTTTCCTCCAGAAGGGTGGAAAACAACACAAACAAACCTAAGATTTCGATTTATCAATTTATTTAGGTATTAAAAACTAAGTTTACAAATGTTTATACCTTTAATTTGTTTAACGACTTTTAAAAAAAAAAAAAAAAAAAAGTTTTATAACATCTTATTGTAGAAAAAAATAATGTAAATTAAATGTGCAATTCATCAATTCCAACTATGTTTTCTTTGATTTCTATAATAACTTAAAGTTATTATAGAAATCAAAGAAAACATAAAAAATTTTCCTCGGGCCCCTAAAAGCGCGGGGCCCGGGGCGGTTGCCCCTGCCTAAGGGCGGCCCTGATAACTTTCAATAACTATGTAATTATAATAATAACTCTATAACTCAAATGTTTAATAATACACAAAATGTACTACAAAATGACTAACTGAATAATATTTAATTTATTTGTGTTTATCTCTAAAATACGAGAAATCAAAAACAATAATATAACCTGATGGGATGTAACCTACCTCTTTTCTACAAGGACTCTTTTCTATAAGTTTTGTTTAAACTCAGTTATGAAGTCATACGACATTTTAAAATGACGATAAAAATTAAAGTATCACGGCAATCAAAAGTACGTGTCATTTAAACTCTGTAATATTTAATAAAAAAGCTTTTAACCTGTCGAGTCATTGAGTTAAAAAAAACTGCTATTAGTTACGAAACAGGCAACACTGATTTTTTTAAGAATAATAAGTTGGCTCTACTGTTACTTTCCACCACGATTTTTACTTTCCGCCACGATTTTCACTACTAGGCTGTAATGGGATCCTTTCCTCCCTATAAACTAGGGTGGAAAGTTAATGTTTCCTCCCTTCTGGAGGAAAACACATTTCTTCCACTGTTTACGTCCAAACCACATTGCAAAAGTAAGTTAATAAGTCCTGAAAATAATAAAAAATATTCGGTATTAAGTAGTCAGAAAGGGAGTTAGAATAATTATTTAAAAAATGTTATGATTGAAATTTCGGGTAAAAGAGAGGACATTGTTTGTAGGGCTGTTTTAGATTCGGGGTCACATAAATCCTAGATTACAAAATCATTAGTTTCAAAATTAGAACTGACACCAAGTAAATCAGAGGTGATAAACTCATGTTCAGTTTGGAGGGTCGGAACAGAAACATACATACTTCTCTTACAGAATTAAAACAAAAGCTATAGATGGGGGTAGTGTGTATAAATTAGAAGTTTTGGTTCAAGAAAAAAATTGTGTGCAAGAGCCCAGCATTACCCATGTTAGAATTTTAGAAGAATTAAAAAGTAGAGGAATTCAGATAATGACGTAAGACAATCAGACATGCCAATAGACATCTTGATAGGTGCAGTTGGGATAGGAGAAATATTTAGAGGGGTAGTAATCAAATTATATTGTGGGTTAGTAGCGATAGATACCGAGCTAGGTAGGGCATTTATTGGAGAAATCAGTCAAGTAGCATAGATACAGAGTTCTATATGGCTACGCTTCTCTCAATAGAAGATATAGAGATATCTAACCTATAAAAAGTCCCAATTGGAGTTGGACAGAGTTACAAAAGAGCATCTTATTAGAAACTGTTAGCGTGAATGTGGAAGGGAGACATGAGATGCACCTGCCATGGTTAGAAAATTATGTAGCGTTATGAAGCAATAGAGTTATAATAGCATTAAGAAGATAAGTGAGTGCTGAAACTTACATGTCCAGCGAATTAGATGGAAATTTAATTCTCTGACAGTTTATTAGTGAGGAGGTTAGTGAAAAAAATAATAATTATGTCAGGTGTGGGACAGTTTGAGGAAATGAGTAACGTTCTTTGCGAAACAAACGGAATCGATTATTAATGCTCGCCGAGGATGCGGGTGACTTAATTCCTTTATGTCCAGCTGTGTTTTTACATGAAGTACGAAGTAGTAAATCTGAATAAGAGAATTCGTTATCGGCGCAAAATATTGGAGTGACCAAGAGACTACCAAAAGGGAAGGCGGATATCCAAGTTGGAGATGTGGTATTTGTTTTGATAGTGATGCTAAGAAAAGGATTGACTGGCCACTAGCTCTGTGCATATATTAAGTAAGGAAGAGATGGCGGCCGACAGCTGATCAACCTAAAGACTGCATCATGAGAGACGACGAGACCTGTACAAAGGTTATACCATGCAGAGGTACCATCTAGAGAAATGCAGGCGTGTCCAGCTTCTTGGTGTGAAGGATGTTAGATGTTGCCAGGGTTTTAAATGTTAATGTTAAATATTTATTTTTGATTTGTGTCAAAAATATATGTCAGACTTGTTTAAGACTTGAAGAAGGAGTATATTTTTCAATTTGAGCAAATAATTAACTATATTAGGTGTAAGAACTGATAATTCTATTGAGTTGTTCTTACACAGGTTAATGTGTAAGAACTACTTGGCATCCCAATTTAGGAATGCCATTAAGTAGTTAATTTTATTCAAATAGCTTAGAGCTCTATCAATATAATGATCTATGCTAGTTCCAGAATTTTACTTTGCTAAGCTCCGCATACAAATTTTTTAAGAATATTTTTAAGAAACGAAACTTCCATGGACAATAACACATGGATTTCGATTTGTAAACCCTGCCTTCAAAATGCAGCTTTGATGTACTGCAGCCAACTAATGTGGTGCTAACCACAACAACGGTTAGCGGCCTTAGGCGGATCTCTCTCTCTCTAACTAAACGTGTCCTGAAGTTTGTCACGGCAGCTTGAAGAAGGTATTAGAATTTATCTTCCTTGTTAATTTCCTCGATTCGGCGAATACGGTCAAAATGGCTCCAGATCAGTCTATAAAATCTCTTTTGATTTTTTTAAGTTCAATCTTTATAGCTGAATTTTAGTTAACGTTTGATTACTGCAGGTATTAATATAATTAAAACAAAATAAGTTCACTTTTACTCCATAGCTGCTCATAAACATCAATGTATAAGAGTCGTTGAGCCTATTAAGAGTTTTCAGTTTAGTTTCCTAAGTTTCATAATAAGGTTTAATTAAACTTACATTAGGCTCTTGTTTATTAAACTAATTTATGAGAACTCTAGAGGGTAAAAATTGCTCTGTTTCCACATCTGATTTTCTTCTAATTTTTAGCTTCTTACCTTCACTTATCTTTTTCCTACCACAGTTGCCAAATAATTTTACATTCAGACAATATTATAACCAATAAAAATTATTTTGAAACAAGTATTTTAAATTAATTTTAGAGTACGCAAAAAATTATTAAGTTATCTTGGACAGAATAATCAACAATATCATAAGTTCTCATGACTGCAGTTTTAAACTTTCATAAAAAATTATAATTGCATCATTATAATTTTTAAAAATAGCTAATTTATAAATGCAGATTTATATAAATATCTAGTTTATCCCTAGAATCCAAAAAAAAAGTGGGATTCTCTTAAAAAATGATATGTTCAACTATACATGTTATATTATCACTTGGCAAGTGATTCTAGAGGGTATGTGTCAGCCATTTATATTCACTAAATAAATTGTTTAGTTAAGTAATTCATTTGTTTTTAGTTTTTCGCCACCACGAGTACTTGGATAGACTTGGATTTTGTCGCCCATTTTCGCTAATTTACCTTGGGTTTGGGGTATTTTATCCACAGTCATCTTATTTTTTTATCACGATAAAGTCGCATATTCTTCTTATTTCTCGTTGAAGTTGATCATTTAGATCTTGAGTACCTAAACTTAAGTTGAATTTATTCTCTTCCGCGTGTGTCTCTAAAATTACGACAATTTTATATTAATTTATGTGTTACAGCTAATTTTATTGCTACATAAATCTTGGCTGAAATCAGGGAGGCTCAATCGCGCACCTCTTAAATGTGAAGGTTTGATTGAAAATTTGAAGATGAGACACTTGTTCTTCTAAACGAAACAATTTAAAGTAACATATATTTATAGAAATAGATAGGTTAAGAAAGGGGGGGGGGGATGACCTTGTTTATTG
>KZ652108.1:282477-301388 GCA_001010745.2 Gerris buenoi
ATATATCTATATATAATAGTCAACGTATGTGTGTATGTTCTTTATACAAATCTACAGGGGGGGGTATAGCTGGGTCTGGGGGGGAGTAGCGCCATAGGCTTTGGGGGGGATGGGCACCCCTGCATTGCACACCTAGTACTTATACACGTAAGCAAACATTTTTCCAGGATTGTTATAAAAAATACAAACGCAGCGTTTAACACTTTCTCTCCTATCCTGGTATTGTATTAAATGTGTATTATGTAATTAGAAAATGTAACTCTTTTAAAATGATAAAATTCTTTTGCACAAGAATACAGTAAACAACAAAAAAAAATCTCTAATATTTACACCGTACTGACGTGTGTACTATAGAGCTTGTCGATTTTCAAACTAAAGTGACCCACTCGTGTTCCGGGTACAGCGATGGCTTTATTAAACCAAGGAAATAGTTATTGGAGAATACCTAGAAGAGCTGATAAGCTGGAATACTGTAAAATAAAAGGGGGCGTGTTTTTTTCGAAAAGGCGGTGAAAAGTCGCGCTCGCCCAAAGGTTAATTCTAATCAGTTATGGCTATACTGAACTTATCTTTTAAATTTACTTATTAAAATGCATATTTAAGTGGCCATTTTGCACAGGGTCAGCGGAATGATCGTAATAAATGGATTTGCGATGTAATTTTATAGTAGCGGGCTTGCTTCCTCCATAAAAAAGTCGTCCGGATTACTGCGTATCCGAATTAACAAAGCCCTACTGTAGTTGGTTTGTCTAGCATCTTAGTAGTTAGTAGGTTAACACTTAAATTGCTGTAAATTTACCGAAGTTTGTATTTTATTAATCAATCTGTAAGTTAAATGTATAAATGTTTTTGTTTTTAGGGGCATGGAGCGTAAACTCAGAATTGCCAGAGAGATTTACAACAAACCTAATAAAGGTATATGATTTTTTTTTTTTTTTTTTTTTTTTTTTATGAAACTTGCATTCACCCCTAAGAATCAGTGGCAGTATTAATACTATTCTAAACCTATCCCAAGTGGCATGACTTTGTCCAAAGGACATCCACAAGACCATATCTCTTCTTCTTTTAACCTATCGAAATTCTAATCAGTCTTCTAAGTCCGATGATGACCTTCATAAAAGTGTTGAACAATTTTGGGCCGTTGAAAGTGTTTCATCCCCACCTATTACTAATCCCTCTGATGATTTTTGTGAAAACCATTTTTTGTTAACCCACCGTCATCTGCCAGATGGTCAATATATAGTTCTCCTGTGATATCAATGATCTTAATTTCCCCGAATCCAAAGATATCCAGTCTTGGTAGTTCTTGCGGGAAAGTTTTCCGGGAGTTTTGAAAATTGGTATTCTTATAGATTTTGAGGCGCTCTTTCCGAATTATTACTTTGCCACCTCGTATCTTTGCCGCTAGCGCCACCATATTGGAAAAACCGAGCCCAAAAACGGTTTTTTGAAGATATCGCCTCACAGGCACATTATACGATAAAAGTTGTTCTGTAAAAAATTAAACAAGAGGCAATTTGCTACAATTTATGTCTTTAGTAATTTTTTGTCAGACTAATAGTTTCGGCGTACGAGCGTCGCAGAGTTTACTCTTACACGTCAATTGAAGAAAAATATTTGACTAGGTGGGATCGGGTGCAAGTATAGAGGGGCTGTTCTCTTGGCCTTGTTACTCCTTCTACGGACCACCTCAGCTACTATTCCAGCTAAAATATTTCGTCTATTCTTAAGTTGTTTTCACTAGTTTATTATTTCTTTTAGTCTTTTTGGTCTTTTCCTTTTTGGTCTTTTCCTTTTTGGTCTTTTCCTTTTTGGTCTTTTCCTCTTGGTCTTTTCTTCAGTTGTTTTTACTAATCCCCCCCCCCTTATTTTCACTAGTTTATATTACCATTTAGTTTGGTCTTTTAGTCTTTTCTTCAGTTGTTTTTACTAGTCCCCCCCCCCTTATTTTCACTAGTTTATATTACCATTTAGTTTGGTCTTTTAGTCTTTTCTTCAGTTGTTTTTACTAATCCCCCCCCCCTTATTTTCACTAGTTTATATTACCATTTAGTTTGGTCTTTTAGTCTTTTCTTCACTTGTTTTTACTAGTTTTCACCCCCTTGTTTCCACTAGTTTATTTTTCCTTTTAGTCTTTGGTCTTTAGGGATATTTTTATTTAAACAAATCAAAGTTTTATTTATTTATTTGTTTATTTTAGGTGCAGAACTACATGATTTTAATTAAAGTTTTAATTAATTAAAGAATATTAAACAATGACTATATTTCGCCAACATCTGTGTGACGATTGGGCGGTAGTCGGTAGGTCCTAAAAGGGGCAAAAGCCTGCATTTGCAACGGAGGAAACCACTTTGAACACACAATTTAAAACTTAAACTTTTATTTTAACTTTTCGTATCAGAGAGTTTTTTTAGAATTTATAATCTAAAAGTCTTAATCTAATTTTTCGTATCAAAAAGTGGTTAAATTTCCATTTTAAAAAATACTGTGGATTTTGCTCGTTCCATCCAAGCATTTTGGTAGGTACCGCACCTCCTATAAAACTTTGTAGGTGACGTTTTTTTTTGCATTCAAACTTTAATTTTTCCATGAAATTGATTAGGAATGGCAATGTTATTTATACCATTCGAAAGAGTATTAAATGAGGAAGTTTTTGTGAGATTTGAACGTCTCCAAGAGTTTTTCTAGGAAAATAGTGAGCGTTCAAAGAATTTAAAAAAATATATTTTTTATAATTTTTTAATGTTTGAACTGCTATTTCGGTGTTGAGATAATAATTTCCAAAAATAAAATGCTCTAGTTTTATAGGAACTTTAACGTATATTTCAAAAATATTGTCAAAAGGTAAAAAAAATTGAGTTGGAGTGGAGAAAATGTAGTTTTATGAGAAAAAACCGTGTTTAAAAAAAAAAAATACTTAAAAAAATCATATCTTGGGCACAGATTGAGATAGAAAAGTGCGCTTGGTGGAGTTTGGCTCCATATTGGATCTAGTTTCACCCATATTTTTGGTTTAGGTTGGTAACACCCTGTATTTAATAAAAAGTGTAAGGAACTAAGTTCCTACCGAGTGTCCCGCGCCACCACACGTATTGTTTTCATTTACAGACGTATGAGACTCATCTTTGCGACGCTCGTACGCCGAAACGATTAGTCTGATAAAAAATTACTAAAGACATTAATTGTAGCAAATTGCCTCTAGTTTAATTTTTTACAGAACAATTTTTATCGTATAATGTGCCTGTGAGGCGATATCTTCAAAAAACCGTTTTTGGGCTCGGTTTTTCCAATATGGCGGCGCTAGCGGCAAAGATACGAGGTGGCAAAGTAAAAATTCGGAAAGAGCGCCTCAAAATCTATAAGAATATCAAATAATTCAAATTACAATTATCAATAACTACGGGAGACATACAGAGAAAAATACACCCCCGCACCGGGAATGTCTCCCGTAGTTATTGATAATTGTAATTTGGATAATTTAAAATTTAATCTTTCCGTAGTAATAAAACTACCAAAAATTTAAAAATTGAATTTCTAATAGATGTACTAGGTACAGGTACAAAATGAGTACTTTACAATTATAAGCGTTAATTCTCGGTCTAGTTCTGTTGCCGTGAATATTTAGCTCTCTAGATTTGTAGGATAAGATTTAAAGCTTGGATTCGGGAATATGTATCGGTTACGACAGAGAAGAATCATTCTCCCGTATAGCTCAGATGGTGCTCGCTCATAGAGTGCTCCGCGAACTTGCCCAAGGCGAGGATGCTAAGTTTCCTCTTGCGTATGATGTCATTTTGCATAATTCTGTAGTAGACGACTTCCTGGTTGGAGCTGGTTCGTTCGAGGAATTATTAAAAATTAAACACAAGTTTTTTAGTCTCTTGTCAGCAGGTAAGTTTACTTTAAACAAATGGCTTAACAATTCTCCTTATTTTATTTCCTCTCTACTAGGTTCCGATACATAAGATTCTCTCGTAGTCCGCAATTCTGATGATAACAATATTAAGGTTTTAGGGTTAGGATGGGATCCAAACTCAGATGAGTTCTTTTTCACTTTTGATCCCCCTTCAGTAGATTCTGTTTATACTAAAAGGCGTGTCCATAGCGCCATTGCCAAAATTTATGACCCTCTCGGATTCACCGCCCCTGCAATATTTCTGCTGAAATGTTTATTAAAAGATGTATGGTTATCAGAAGTGGGTTGGCACCCGAGGCACTTGTTTCGTTTCCCGCCTGGTTCAGTGGTCCCTCTTGGGCCTTACTACCGCCGGAAACTTGGCCTTTAAACTACATAGAATGCTTGCCTCTTGCTAGTCTACCCGAAGTCAAGATTGACCATGCCTCAGTTTTATCTACCAGCACGGCTCGAGCCCCTGAGGCCGTTCCTTATTGGTTGTACAAGAATTCTACAGTTTCCAAACGGTCAGTCGGTCTTCTTCTCTACCAACCGTTGGCACTGCAGGGTCATCTCCATCGTCCTCCAATTCTCCAATATGTTTGTTTGAATTTTTGAACAAAACAAGACTGAATACGTCAATATTAATTGGTCGAAACGTTTCTTAAATGAAATAGTGATTTTCTTTATTTTCTTTACCTTATTATATAAAAAAATATGAATAATTTGGCCGTTAAAGCTCTCCAATATTCTGTATCACATCCCGTTATATCATCTCTTATCTTATTTAGAAGTTAGAAGATCATTAAATTTAGGGCTATTCATACAGATATAGTCCTTAAACTGTTCGTGGTTAAGATCATGAAATAGGGTGTGAAATTCCCCGAAGTTATCCCTTTTTCTAAGATAGACATTTTCCCACTTTGTCTTTTAAGCTTGTGTCGCACCACCTGCAAGAGAAAACTTGGTTTTAGAATCCTCGGATTCTGAACTTAAACACAAGTATAATAGTTTTCGTTGGGTTGAAATTTTTGGGTGGACTAGCTTAGTTCACGCAAACGAAAACTGAGCGGAGTCAGCTCGACTCCGCTCCGCTTTCGGTTGCCACACCCCTTGGACTCAACTTCACTCAGCTTCTGGTGTCCGATCGGCCTAACTGTCCTAAATTCAAAATAATCAAGTTTATTTTATTTAGTATATCCTGGCTAGCTTCTAAATAATGTAAAATTTCTACACTCTATAAGTTGGTTGCAGAAAGTTGATCAATCGAGTAAATTAGTAAAGTAACACATCCCTCCCTCTCCTCAGGTTCTCTAATATTGGGTTTATCAGGAGAAAATAGATACTTATATTACTTTGTTTATTGCAGGAACTGGCAGCAGGTGGTGAAAACGTGGTGTTCTCTCCAACAAGTATGGACAGTACATTATGTACCGTGGGATATGGAGCCAGAAGACAGACTAAGACGGAATTGTTCACAACTTTGGGTTATGACTCTATATTTCCGAAGCAACAAATTGAAGAGAAGCAAAGGAAATTAAGCGTAAGCTGTCAAAATATTCTTTTTAGTTCTAATAAAACTCAAATACAAATAATTATATTGCAAAATATTATGAAAATTGTGGTTCAGAGTTCCTACTGTAAACGGAAATACAGGAATAAAAATATTAATTCACATTTTTAGGGGTAGTCTACATTGTGATGGCGTAACTCTTTAAACCCCACGACAAACGACAATATAGTATCAGGTTTTGTCATTTAAATGAAGTATACATTATGTATAGAGGTGCACTCATCCAGTACGGAACGCCGGGGGTTTAGGCCTAACATTTTTGAAAATATGAACTTTAAAAAACACATTTTTATGCATTCTGGAGGTTTAATTTACCATAAGGCCCCAAGAAAAAATTAGTGATGAAGTAACAAATTTAAGTCTCCATACTTTAGTATGACTTTCTAATAGTTGAATTTTGTAAAACTGCTGGAAAATATGTTTCATGAAAAAAGTAAAATTTGCGTAAATTAATTCAAGCAACTTTTTTTTGTTACCTATTACCTATTCAAATTCAGAATTAAGAAACAAAGTTTATTTACTTCTTTAGTTAACACACTGATGGTTTTTAAGAATTCAGATCGGCTCACATCATTGTTTTTAGGGTTTTGTAGATACTTCTCAAAACCCTTATGCCGAGGGTGATGTGTCTGTCTGTCCGTCGCTCTTTGGCTCATAGCGCCCGAACCATTTAAGCTAAAATGCTGAAATTTGAAACACTGGCGTAACTTCCGGGCCCAAACACAGGACATATACACAAAAGTTAAAAATTTAATATGCGCATGCGCAATTCGAAAAAATGCGGTAAAGTCAAAAATTTAGATTTTTTTTAATTTTCGAGTGGGGTATCAAATGAAAGCTGCTGAATAGCAGATTACGAATATATGAATAAATTTTTAAATTTCGCTTTCCTTATTGGTCAAATAAATCAAAATACACCCAAAATTGCCCCCCCTCAACTACCATATAACGGCTGGATGTAAAATTTCAAAATAATTCATACTAATACCCTATTGTGGGGTGATGTAAATTCCGGGAGTGCATCGAAAAATTTTAAAAATTGCCAATTTTAGGCGCGAAAATTTAAAATTTGCCCAAAATTTTATTTTTTTAAAATTTTGAGTTGGGTATCAAATGAAAGCTCCTGAATAGTAGGTAACAAATATCTAAATACATTTTTAAATTTTGCATTCCTTATAGGTTAAAAAAATCAAAATATACCCAAAAAAAATTTTCCCCCCCCCAACCACTATAGATCGGCTGGTGCTAAAATTTCGAAATAATTCATGCTAATACCTTATTATGGCGCGATGAAAATTCCGGGAGTTCATCCTAAATTTTCAAAAATTGCCAATTTTAGGCGCGAAAATTTAAAATTTGCCCAAAATTTTATTTTTTTAAAATTTTGAGTTGGGTATCAAATGAAAGCTCCTGAATAGTAGGTAACAAATATCTAAATACATTTTTAAATTTTGCATTCCTTATAGGTTAAAAAAATCAAAATATACCCAAAAAAAATTTTCCCCCCCCCAACCACTATAGATCGGCTGGTGCTAAAATTTCGAAATAATTCATGCTAATACCTTATTATGGCGCGATGAAAATTCCGGGAGTTCATCCTAAATTTTCAAAAATTGCCAATTTTAGGCGCGAAAATTTAAAATTTGCCCAAAATTTTATTTTTTTAAAATTTTGAGTTGGGTATCAAATGAAAGCTCCTGAATAGTAGGTAACAAATATCTAAATACATTTTTAAATTTTGCATTCCTTATAGGTTAAAAAAATCAAAATATACCCAAAAAAAATTTTCCCCCCCCCAACCACTATAGATCGGCTGGTGCTAAAATTTCGAAATAATTCATGCTAATACCTTATTATGGCGCGATGAAAATTCCGGGAGTTCATCCTAAATTTTCAAAAATTGCCAATTTTAGGCGCGAAAATTTAAAATTTGCCCAAAATTTTATTTTTTTAAAATTTTGAGTTGGGTATCAAATGAAAGCTGCTGAAGAGTAGGACACAAATATATATTTGCTTTTTTAAATTTTGCGTTCCTTATTGGTTTATTACTGATAAAAAACATTGTGACCCCCCGGGGGATCGAACCCGGGACTTTTAGATTGAAGACAAGAAATCATAATTTACATAATGGGTATGCTTACTCATCTACAAAACCCTAAAAAGTACTTGGACTAAGTACTTCCCTGTGATTTTTTTTTCTTTCTTTTGGGTTTAAGTCCCGATCAACTGCCAGGGTTATTACAGGACGGGGGTTATCCGGTCACTTTCCTCATCTACTCGATGAGATCATCAGTGTAAAACATGTCTATCCTCTCTGAGATACATAAATAGGTAGATAGGTATACCTTGGTTTAAGAGTCGAGTGTGCTAACCACTCGGCTACGCCGGTCCCCAATTGAGGGGCTTGCTGCATTTTGATTTATATATTAAAATTACAGCAGGTTTAAAAAAAAAAACAGGTTTAAAAAATACTCTATCTATTGATGCAAGAAGGATACAAATCCATTGAGTATTTCATAGTTTTTCTTAACAGATGGAGCTGACTGTCTTGAATGTTTGGTGGAAAAAGGATGCAGCTCCTGGAGTTGACTCCTTTATGCCCCAAAGTTGAATGGGTTATTTTCGGATAACTGCGTATCTCAAAATAAAAACCATGCTTTAACGCAATATTTTTATTACTTAGTAAGAAGTGAACGTTTCACTAAAATCGTTCATCGTTATCCGGAACCCGTCCACAGTATTATGCCTTGTGACAGAGCTTTTGGGCTAATTGAAAAAAAAAATTAAGTAAAACAGAGTTTTTCTGCCTAGTGAATATTATACTGAAATCATTAAAAAAAAAATGCAATTTTTTATTGAGTTTTCTGCATTTTACTCGAAATTATAAAATGTAGAGCTGCATCGTTTTTGCGGCAAACCCCTCAATTATGATTCCACTTTCAACTTGTTTGTTTCTTTTACTCATGAATCACTATGACAACCATTGTGGAGGTTACAGGAAATGTGTGAAGATGACATTATAGATTTAGACATCAAACAAAAGTTAGTAAATGAAATGTGTATGAAATGAATTTTTGTGTATGAAATGTGTGTATGTGTATAAGCACCAACCTTATTTACGTGTGCTTTATCTTGGGCAACACTGGAGGGAATCATGAAAGTTCATGATTCCTAGGGCCTATTTAATAAACGGGCCCGGTGGGCAATGGCCCAGGGGCACAGAGGTTTTAGGGCGCAAGAAGTTAGGCCCAACAAAATCTATTTTATCAGTAACTAGCGGGGTTATTCCCGGGAAAACCTCTTATATTGTCAGATTTGTTTTGACCACATTTTAAATTTTTTAATCAAAGTCGTCAGAACCGTTTTCGAGATATAATTTAATTTTTTTTAGAGCTTTTAGGGGGTTGCGCCCCCAAATTTGAAGCTAAAATTAATGTCTCGCCTCGGGGTATGATTCTTCTGAACATGTAGGCCAAATTTCGTCAAAATCGGCAGAGTAGTTTAGGCTCCAGGCGTCTGGAGGTTTAGCATGCTCCATAATTTAATTGTACAAGCTGGATACACGCGCTTTATAGACGGAGAGCTGGCTCATAAAATATGTTCTCATCAGGTACATGGTTAATTTTTATTACAAAATGAACCTGTGGTGCAGCCGAACAAAAAAATGCCTGACTGCCACTCCGAAGCGGCCAGCCTGGCGACAAAAAAACATTTAAACCACTTTCCTGGACTCTTTTGGAGGGAGACCTCAAAACGTGTTAATCTATAATAAACTTTTCTGTTTATATGAGACAATAATAAACTATACAATTTTATGATTCATTTCACAGGGCAGATTTTGAAGATATAATTAATAAATTTACTATGAAAAACTCGGTCCGAGATAACTCAGACAAACTTTCTGATATCCAGCCATAATTGTTAGCCCAGTATTTTTCACTTACTAGTTTTGATAGTGTTCATCAAATTTTATCATAAAAATAAATTCTCCACGGCGGTGAATCCGTCCGTGTTTTAATATATTTTCTAAGGAACTAGAATTTTCCTGGAAAGTGCCTTATGTCTTTAGATTCGAATATAAATGGACCAAATTTTAGAATTTTTTAATTAATATTTTCGGAAACGTCTTTGAGAAATGATTTTTTCACGTTTTTCAGGGCTTAAATTGATTTATCGATTCGCTTCGGGGTATGATTTATCAACATGTATGCCAAATTTCGTCAATATCGGGGGGNAAATTGAATGGGGGTCAAGGGCGCGGGTGTCTCTTGGGGCCAGAGCGCATCACATGCTTACCGCGGGCCTGATGATTCCCTAATTTCTTAATATTCCTTGTTTAACCCGACTGGGTGCAATGAGTCACTTCCCTCCCTGTAAACTAGGGAGGAAAGTTCTCTTTTTCTCTCTGCTGGAGGTAAATGTCGTTATTTACAGGAAAAGCCTTCACCGGGAGCATTTTGGGGATCGGCTAACAGAATCCTGGTTTCACGTGATCAACCAATAGTACGAGATTACCTTATAGCAGTCTCCGAAGCATTTCCTGGAGTAGCTTTTAGCAACTTTGATAATAAGGCCCCTGAAACCACAGCAAACGAAACCAATTCAAGGGTTTCCGCCAATACTGAACGTGTCATCGAAAAAATTCTTGAACCACGTAAGTCATATTTTTAAAAATGGATATTAACTTTAACTCCCTTTAACCTGGTGGCGCCACTCTTTCAAGGAGCTTTCCATTTATTTAAACAGTGCTGGGTTGACATTGAGTGGGGGGGCCCGATCCGGGAATCGAACCCAGAGTCCAGAGCTGTGATCAGAAGCGTTCACCCATCCATCTACTGACCCTGCTCGAGTGTGCTTAACTTGAGTTATCAAATGCCAAGCGCGCTAGCCTCTAAGCCACACAGGCATATTTAACATTACGGGACAGAAGAAATTTCCGTTAAAAAGTTAACTCTAAAAACGACGAAATTTGAGATATGGTGCCAGGAAATTAGAATATAATAAGAGGTAGGTTTATTTTTCACTTGTATTCATTGTACTTTTATATTACACTGTTAGAAGATCAAATTTTGTATAAAATTATATCAGAGCTCCAAGCGGACCAAATGGTAATCAAAATGAATTAATGTTCCATAACATCGCATGTTATGGATATCCATTTATCTATATCAATTATGACGAATGAACAGGTTTTCTTCACTTCATGAAAAACCATTGAAATCACGAGATATCTGGATTCAATGCCCAAAAACATGTCCATGAATCGGTGAAAATGATACTAATGTACTATAATTATTATTCCGTGTTTGTCTGTCGGTCAATTTTTCCGAACCAACACATCTTAAAAAGTGCTTGCTCGATTTTAATGAACATTCTATGGTAGGTCATAATTAGCTCATTGTATGGTCCCATATAAGTTTCAACCTTCTGCGATAATTTCTCTTCCACATGCTCACAAACATGCATTAATTTTCACCTATAGCTTTAAAAGAACTTATCTGAGTTGTATGAACTTTTAATGGTTTATCGAAAGTAACCCGCAGCCCGCAGGTTGCCTCATATTTATTTGAACCGTCGCTCTTTAAGTTTTGCTAAATTGATACTTTAATTCATGTAATAATTGCAAGATAAAATCAACTTTTTATATACTACGTTTTAAAAACTTTTTTTAAACCGTGCCATCGATATATTTGAAATAATATAATCGATATATTTCCTGTTTTGCTGTCATTTAATGTTTATCTCTTATTTATAAAAATCATAAATTTGAAACCTGTCAAAATGAAGATTGTAAATATTATGATTATGGGATATGACAAAACAAATAAAATAACTTGCGGATTTTTCCGAACTAACTTTTCATTGAGCAAATTTGCTTTGTCATCGTGTTCTGAGCTGTTATGAAAGTTTAAAATGTCTAGCTACTCGGGGTGTTAGTTAAAATTCGATTGCAAGATTTGTACTGGACAAACAAACAAACAAGAAACCAAGTTAATAAAAACGTAGTAAAAATCAAAACAATTTTGAGTTTTAAAAAACGGTGGAAAATTAAATAAATTTGACAATAATAGGTTTGTAAAAGCTAAAAATCATTACAAAATAAAAACGCGAGGAAGTTTTGTGCAATATTAAATTGAATGGGGAGTTGGCTAACCTGCGCGACCGCGATTACATCGTTCAGATTAACTGCCGAACAATATTTTAAAAAAATACTTTCACATTTTTTTAATTAAGCCTAAAATTGTGTTACTTCACTAAATTTAGTGCAACCTTAGTGGTAAAGTGCAAAAGTTGATACAAATTAAGATTCTAAAAGACCTCAAATAGTAACAAAAAAATTACGAGCTCTTATCAGTGATCAAGTGCGGGTGTGATATTGACAGAACACTAATTATATTATAAAACTACCTTTATTATAAAAGTAATCCCATAGTAGGAGTTAGAGGAATTGTAAAGATAGAAACAAAAACGAAAAATTCCAAATTTATAAACCAAATAAATCGCGAAGTGATAACTGTGGTGTGCCGACCTCCAATGGCGGAAAAAGAAGGCGACCGGGACACGGCAAAACTAGATTCAGAAAAAGACATGTCTGAATGTAGCACAGCAAAATTCATCAGAAGCCTTAAGAGGAGCTTGGAGGCAATAACAACGGATCAAAAAACCATTAAGGAAGATTACAAAAAGATCGACACAAGATTATCTAACATGAAAAATTGCTCAAGAAGAACTTGGAACTCCAAAAGGACGTAATCATAAACAAAAAGGAAATACAGAAATTAAAGACCACGGACCAGAAAACCAGGAGAACAAATAAAAAATTAATCAATTAGAACAGGAAAACTAATACGTTGGACTTAGAATTAGTAACATACCTTACAAAGAGAATGAGAACATTGATAAGATTATGGAAGAGATATGTACAAACCTGGAATATCATCAAAGGGCTGAACAAATGGATTACTACCGATTATTTAAAAGTGATTCCGGAACTAATTCTCCTATAATAGTAAAATTCCACAAGAAAGAAGGGAAATTAAATTTTCTGAAAGCCTTCAAATCTAAAAATTACGAATTATCAACAGAAGGAATTACAGGCATAAATTTCACTCAGCCAATCTACCAACTTTTCAAAGTCACCAACTTTTGCTGAATTATTTAAAAAAGCCAGGATACTGAAAAAGAATAACCTAATCGAGACAGCTGCATTCAACCGAAACAAACTTTGGGTAAGGAAAACAAAGAACACAGATGCAATAGCAATTACAACAGAGGAGGAACTTGAAAACGTTGCCCATGAATGCCTGGTAGGAACAGGATATCGCCAGTGGTCAGAATTTATCAGATATAGAGAGTATAGACATGGAATCAGACACTTCTGACACCCCGATGCTCAAAAGTTCTAAAAAACGGAAGCGTAGAACTCCAGGACTGAACAAATTAGACCAATTCTTCAAGAAAGTAGAAAAAAATACAGCATGACAAAAGGGAAACAGTAAGAATAAGGATAGGGTTAAATGTACTAAGACTAAACAGGAAGACGGAAATAAAAATGGAATAAATTTAATAACAATGAATTGCCAAACATTAAGAACGGATAGTAGGCTAATGGAGCTCAGAGAAGAACTAAAAAAAAAAACAGAACAAAGTGGGGAAGTGGGAAAAGAATGTATCGAACTAGACGATGGCAGCAATATGTACTATAAAGGTGAATATAACGGAGGACATGGAGGTACTGGATTTCTAGTACACTCGTCCATAGCTAGCAATGTAAGTAACTTTAAAACCTACGGATCAAGAGTATCAAAAAATAGTCTGGAAAACTTTAAAGAGAAACAAAAGAGGGATAAAAATAATTCAGATATATGCCCCTATATGTACGGCTACAGATGAAGAATTAGAAGAATTTTACGATGCAGTTCAGAGAGCCTTAGACGAAGACTACTGTAAATATGCTCTAATCATAGGAGACTGGAATGCCAAAGTCGGTGAGGAAGGGAAAGGAGGAGGCAGTGGGAGAACATGGGCTTGGTGACAGGAACCCGAGAGGAGATAGATTAGTGGAGTTTCTTTGGGTAATTATCTATATATAATGAATACGTTCTTTAAAAAGGAAGATGAAAAAGGTGGACCTGGATTAGTCCTAATGGCAAAACAAAGAATGAGATAGACTATGTAATTAGCAGTAATAAAAATATAGTAAAAGATGTTGAAGTTCTGACAGATTTTACCTTCAGTAGCGACCATAGACCAGAGGCTGCTAGTCTAGTGGTAAAGCATAGAAAGTGGTATAAAGGTGTAAAAAAATCCAACAGGAAAACAACAGAAAACCTCAAGAACTCTAACTATGATGTAAAAATAGAAGAACTACTCAAGGTAAAGGAAATAACAAAGCAAACCAACATTGAAGTAATTAATAAGGATATATCAACAATAATTACAAAATTAAAAAACGAAGGCAATGAACAAGAAACTACTAGAAAGGAATGCAGGAAACTACCTAAAGACATAAAAAAATGATGAGAACTAGAAGGAAAATGAAACATAATGGGGATA
The DNA here is from genome assembly GCA_001010745.2 of Gerris buenoi. Lineage (NCBI taxonomy): Eukaryota > Metazoa > Arthropoda > Insecta > Hemiptera > Gerridae > Gerris > Gerris buenoi. The sequence goes on from KZ652108.1 coordinate 296,502, forward strand.
ATCACATGGAATTCATTGAACTGTCAAAAAAAAATCAGAACAAAAATTAAAGAATGGAGTAAAGCCAAAAAGATAAACAAATTACAATCGGCTATACAAGAGGGAAGCAGTCTTAAGAAATGCATGATGGAACAATCTGAAGGAAGGAAAATAATAACTGGTCTAAATGACTAAAAGGGTACCCTTCAGACAGAAAATAAGGAAATCTTAAAAGAAATACACTAATTCTATAAAGATCTATACAGCGACGCAAGCGAACATTGCAATCTCAGTGAAAATGCTGTGAAAAGAAGAGGCGAAGCTTTCCCGGAAATTATAAGTGAGGAGGAAGAACAAGCAATAAAGGAACTAAAAGAGGGCAAAGCATCTGGACCAGACAGAATCACAAATGAGGAAATAAAAGCAGGAGTGAAAGAACTAACATCTGGTCTATGTCACCTATATAACACATGCATACAACAGGGAAGAATTCCAGCATCCTGGCTAGAAGCTGATCTTATTCTTATCTACAAGAAAGGTAACAAGAAAGACATAAGCAACTATAGACCAATAAGACTGCTATCTTCTATATACAAGATCTTTATGAAAGTTATATCCAAGAGAATATCAGCCCTACTGGAAGCTGATTCGTCGGTTGAACAAATAGGCTTCAAGAAGAATTTCTCAACCATAGAAGGAATAGTTACCTTAAATGAACTTATATACAAAGCCAAACAGTATGAGTTCCCTTTGCTCATACTGTTTATAGACTTTGAGAAAGCCTTCGATACGATCTACCAACACGCAATCATAGAATGTCTGGTTGAAAGTAACGTCAATGAAAAAATTGTAGAAATCTTTAGATATATGTATAAAAACTCAACTATAACTGTAAAACAGGGAAGGAACACAGGGTCCGTGAAAATCAGTAGATGGCTGAGACAAGGGGACGTTCTGTCTGCACAAATTTTTATTAGTATACTAGCCAAAGTATTCAGAAATCTCAACTGGAATAAAGGAATAAGAATAAACGGAAGAATGCTAAATGCTATTAAGTTTGCAGATGACATTGCTCTTGTATCTCAAAGCTTTAGTGTAATTGTAAAGATGATGCAGGAACTGCAAAGAGAAGCTAGGAAATTTGGTCTCCGTATAAACATGTCATAAACAAAGATCATGCAGATCAACTGCGAGAAGGAAAGAACCATAAAAGTAGGAGAAGATCACATTGAAAACGTGGAAGAATTTATATATCTAGGCCTATTAATAAGTAAGGAGGGAGGCTCAATCAAGGAAATACAAAGAAGAATAAGTCTTGCCTGGCGAGCCTACAATAAATATAGGAACATTTTTAGAGCGGACATAGATATTACACATAAGGTAAAACTGTGGAATAGTGATGTTCTCCCTGTCCTTACATATGGTTCAGAATCGTGGACTATAACCGTCAATAATTGCAATAAAATAAGAAGAGCAGTCAGGTCAATGCAGAGGAGCATGTTGAAGATAACATTGAGGGAAAGAAAGACCAAGAAATGGATTAAAAATGAAACAAGGATGGAAGACATTATGGAGATAATTGAATTAAGAAAATGGAAGTGGACGGGACATATGGCCAGAACCAAGGATGGGATATGGTCAAAAGCTATACTGGAGTGGTGGCCTATAGATCACAGCAGGAAGATTGGAAGACCAGCAGCGAGATGGGACCAGGAAATGAGAAAAGCATGTGATGGAGTCTTATGGATGAGACCTGCTCAAATGAGGCAGGAATGGAGAAGAATGGCGCACATATATACAAGTGTTTACCTACCTAAAGAATAAAAGTGAACAAAAACACACACACAAAAAAAAGTAAAATTAAATCAAAATAGAAAAAAAATACATGTTAAATTTAAGCCAACTCAAAGCCTATCAGGCGGTCCACGGCCTAGGCCAATTTGCCCTTGAGGCAATGAATGGAATTATTATTATTATTATTATAAGAAGAAGAATGGTCATGTTGTAAAACTGAATATTGTTTTTGAGTATTAGTGTAGGGTTGTAATTTTTTATTTATCAATTTAAACAGTAATGTCATTCTAAAATAAATTAATATTCTCTTTCAATTCATAACCTCAANAAAGTGTGCAATAATTATAAGATAAAAAGAACATTTATTTATAATACGTTTATAAATTTTCTGTTGAGTAAATAAAAATCATAAATTTTAAACCCGTCAAAATGAAAATCGTAAATATGGGTCATGTCAAACCGCTGTGTCAAACCAAATAAAAATAAAAAACTTGCAGATTTTTTCAGAACTAACTTTCCATACAGCAAAAGTTACTAAAAATGAAATCAATTCAGCTAAAAGGTGACTACAAGTATTAAAATAATGCATTGTCATCGTGTTCTGAGCTATTCCAACATTCAAATGTCTAGCTACTCGGGATGTTAGTTAGAAATCGATTGTAAGATTTAAAATATTAAATATCGTAAGAAAAATTCACTACTTATTCTTATCAGCTGATATCAGATAAATTTCGAGATATCGATACTGTTTCACCAAACTGTCGCTTGGGAGGTTTAGTATAGGGGAGTAGCATAATGATAATGAACCACTTTTTGAGACCCAGATTCTATATTCTATAGTATTGTTCCCTCTACCCCTTCCTTACTCTGAGAAGTGAAATGTGTTTTTTTTACCAGTTTCACAAGAAATACCGCTTGAGGCGTTTTTACTCACACTGCGCATGTCTAGATCGAGTTTAGGTGTTTCCCTGAAACTCGATCTCATACGATCCAAAAATTTAGTGTCTCGATCTAAATCGTATTCAACCCTATTGAATCTAGTTCTCCATAGACAATTTGGACCTAAACACTGTATTTAACCTGTATTCAATCCGTCCTGAAACACCATGGAAACTTAGTATATGATTATTTTGCTTTCAACTAATGACACACATTTTCTATTGCAGAGATTATCACACTCGACACTAAAATGATTTTAATTAACGCTGTCTACTTCAAGGGAGAATGGAAATACGGCTTTGACAAGACAAAAACCAAGCAGGAATGTTTTTTTTCTAAACCAGGACTATGTAATATGACCGACCTTATGCACACCAACAACTTCTTCAAATACGGATATGATGCTGATACCAAGGCTAAGATCATCGAGCTTCTTTACAAAGTAAGTACTAACAATGTACTTAAATGTTTTCATTAAAATTTGTCCTCAAATACTAAGACTAAAATAATATGCCCAACCATCTAATTACTGCTCTAATATAATTATCATTTGTTATTCCAACATTAATATGGTAATTATGGGGGTTATTATTGCGATATGGGCAATTATACTTACTTACTTAATCTCGACCTCTTTTACCGTAAGGTGTAGAGGTTTGACAAAGAGATCTCCACTCAGACCGATCTTCCGCTAGACCCCGAGCCCGGTTCCAGTTCACACCTCACTCTTGAAGTGATGCATTGATGTTGTCCTCCCAGGTCATCCTGCGTCTACCGCGGGGTCTCTTTTCTTGGGGGCTTGCTTCATAGGCTTGTTTAGGGAAGCGTTCCTTTTCCATTCTGACTACGTGCCCGAACCATCGCAGTTGGTTGCAGCTGACAAATTCTTTCACCGACTTTACTTGGAGCTTGTCTCGGAACGTTTGGTTTCTGATCCGGTCTCTTCGGGTTTTTCCCTCTACTTTTCTAAGATACCTCATCTCAGAAGTTTGTAAGCTTGCTGCTTCTTTTGAGTTATTGTCCAACACTCTGATCCGTACGTCAATGTTGGATTGTACGTGTTCTTATATATTAGCATATTAGTCTTTGAAGAAACCTCCTGTTTTCCAATAAATCTCTTGTTAAGTGCGTGAAACAGTTTACCCGCTGCCGCTGTCCTTGCATTTATTTCCGCTTTTATTTTACCATCACTAATGATGATGGAGCCTAAATATATAAATGTTTGCACCTGTTCCAAAGCTTTGTTATTCAGCTATAGATTTAAAGTTTTTTCTTCTCTAGAGATGACCATTACCTTGGTTTTATCATGGCTGATTTTCATGCCTCTCTTTTTCAGCTCTTGGTCCCAACAGTTTAGGTTATTCTGGAGTTTGCTTGGGGAATCTGCTACTAGAACTAAGTCGTCCGCGTAAGCCATAGTCCACATCGTCACTGGTGCCATCTGCCATCTTCCAATCATGTATTTACTACATTTAGTTTGGCATGCTTGTATAGCTTCGTCCATTAGAAGTATAAATAGCAAGGGACTTAGTATGTCCCCTTGTCTTACGCCACACTCTGTGCCAAATTCGCTTGATGATGAGTTTGAAGTTCGGACATAATTTCTACAAGTGATGTAGAAACTCTTAATTCGTAGAACCAGAGATTCAGGTACGTTCTTATTCCTGAGTGCTGTCCATAGCTTGGCCCAAGGCACTTTATCAAAGGCTTTTTCCAGGTCGATGAAACAGATGTATGCATCTTTATTGCGTTCAATAGCTTTTTCACTTATCTGTCTCATTGTGAAGATAAGGTCGTTAGTGCTTCTCTTTGGCCTGAACCCGCTCTGTGCCTCGTGCAACTGTGGTTCTACTAGTCTCCACAGTCTTGTCTTCAGAATCCGGCTATAGACTTTTCCAGGGACACTGAGCAGCGAGATTCCCAGATGGTTACTGCACTCTCGATTGTTTCCTTTTTTAAAAATAGGGACAATCACAGCAACCTCCCTATTGGTAATTATTAATATTATAATATACTAGCCTTCGCCTTCGCTAAAAATTGTTATTTTAATAAATCAAGTAACTAAATATCAGTTTAAGGTGTTTAAATTACGTGAATTTGTAGGTAAAACTTTTATACCTACAAATTTAATAGCTATTACCCATGGTGCACTAGTCGTAGATAAAATTTAATACG
>KZ652109.1:1537-46576 GCA_001010745.2 Gerris buenoi
TAGGAGAACGGACCTTAGCCCATTATGATCCTAAAGAAGTGTTAGTTCTGGCAACAGATGCCTCTCCGGTAGGATTAGGTGCGGTGTTATCGCATAGATACAGTAACGGCGATGAAAAACCGATAGCATTTGCCTCACGTAGTTTGAATAAAAGTGAAAAACAATACAGTCAAATTGACAAAGAAGCATTAGGAATTTACTGGGGGTTAAAGCGATTTTTTCCGTTTTGTTATGGGCGAAAATTTATACTAATCACGGACCACAAACCACTTGTTTCAATATTAGGACCTCATACAGCATTACCTACACTCTCAGCTACTAGGCTTATCCGTTATGCTTTATTTCTTTCTGGGTTTGACTATCAGATAATTTATAGAAACACAGCTAAGCACGGAAATGCGGATTTCTTATCACGTTTTCCAACTGAAACTCCTAAGAAAGAAGAAGGAAAAGATGAAGCGGAGCAATTTCAGATAAGACAATTAGAAACCTTAACTGTCACGGCAAAAAGAATAGAAGAAGAGACAGAAAAGGACGAGGTGTTACAGAAAATCTTGAAAGCATTACAAAAAGGGGAAACATTAAAAAGATTTGGGCTGAAAGATGAAGAGTATACATTACAAGGAGGCTGCATCTTCAGAGGTAGTCGGGTGGTTATCCCAAGAGTGTTAAGACACATCGTGTTAAAAGAATTACATGTAGGGCACCTAGGCATTGTTAAAATGAAACAGCTTGCAAGAAATCATTGCTACTGGCCGAATATAGACAAGGAAATCGAGGATATGGTGAGGAGTTGCCTTGCATGCTGCCAGAGGCAAAACAACCCCCCAAAAGCAGAAGATCATCCATGGATTAGACCGGACGGACCATGGAGCAGGGTCCACATAGACTTTGCGGAACCAACAGCGGGAAAATTTTATTTTGTAGTGGTAGATCCTTTTACAAAGTGGATTGAAGTAATGGCCACGAAAACAACTACAGCTCTTTGGTGCAAGAAAGAATTAACAAAATTGTTTTCTTGCTTCGGTCTTCCCCGAACACTGGTTTCAGACAACGGACCTCAATTTACCTCAACCCTGTTCAAAGAATTTCTGAAAAAGAATGGAATCGAGCATAAGACCATCGCTCCATATCATCCTAGCTCGAATGGAACGGCCGAGAGAGCAGTTCAAACGGTCAAAGTACATCTAAAGGCTATGGGGGAGGAGCCAGGGGAGATAGATGAGAAAATATCCAGACTGCTAATGCAATTGAGGAATGCACCGGATCAGCAGGGAATTTCTGCCTACCAGCGGATGTACGGACGAGAGATAAGAACGAAACTGGGACTCATGAATCAGTTACCCAGGAAAGAAGAACATAAAGAAATAGCCATTAAGAGCAGACATTTTAGAAAAGGGGACAGAGTCCAGGTAAGGAACTATGCAGCAGGTCAAGCAGTGAAGTGGAGCTTTGGAGAGGTTAAAGAAAAAATAGGTGCAGTTATGTACCTAGTGAAAATGAATAATGGTGACGTCTGGAAGAGGCATATTGATCAGATGAGGGGTACAAAATTTAGGGGGGAAATCTGATGTGTCAATCAATTGATTATGTCAAAACAATTCAGTCTTGTATAGATAATAAAAGGACTTATTACTGCCATCTTCTTCTCTACATATGGTTTTGTCCAAGTATTTTAGGCAATTCGATTTTTCTTTTTCTAAAGTAAAATTTAGTCTATTATGGAAGGCATTGAGCTCATTTAACATAGAATCCATATCTTTCTCACTTATTATAATAAACAGGTCGTCAATATATTATGCTAAAAGTTTGGGATTAGTGATGTTTTTAAGTGTGGAATCCAGAATGTGATTCATCACAATACCACTGACGTTGATAGACATGGCCCCTCCCATAGGAATACCATGTTTTTGGGCATAGAAATCATTATTATATTGGAATGTTCCATTATTTAGAATTAATTTTATGCAGCCTATGAACAGGTTTTTATCTTTAATGGGGGAGTCTTTAAAGGTAAAATTTCTTCCCATCTCGTTCTAATAATTTTATAGAATAAATCCAGAGGGACATTAGACATTAGTGAAGAGAGAGACTACATCAATCGAAAACATAATTTCATCTTTTGATATTTTAAAATCTTTTAGTTTTTCTTTTAATTGAAGGGCATTAGTAATATCGTATACGTTGTTCCTATTCAGGTGATCTAAGCAAGGATTGATAAATTTGGCAAATTTCTCCAATGGGGAGTTAATTTGGCTAATGATGGGCCTTAAGGGGATGTCATTTTAATGGGTTTTGGGGAGGCCTTAGATCCTAGGGCAAAAAGTATTATTATTGTTTAGTGTAGCACCGTTTCTGTTTATCTATGTATTTACATATTTTGAAAGAGTTTATCAATAATAACTTTATATTCTTTTTTAATCAAATCGGTTGGGTCGGATCTTAAACATCTGTATGTCTGTTTGTCATTTAGCAATTCCGTCATCTTATTATTGTAGTCATCTCTTTCCATTATGACAGTTGAATTAGTTTTATCTGATTTAGATATGATAATCTGCGGATGATCAGAAAGAAAACGTTTTGTGAGGGCTAAGTCTAACATAATTTGTTTTTCAAGGCTGCCATTTGGAAACTTTGAACGATGTTTATTTTGAAAATTAACTATTTTGTTTATTATATCGCTCCTAAGGGCAGATATATGATTCTCGGAGGTGTTTAAGTTATTTAGCATTAATTCAATGTCCACTATAAATTCATTGAGAAATTTTTTATTAAGGTTAGTAGTTAAACTAAAATTTGGGCCTAAGCTTAATATATTCAAAACCCCCGTTGGGATCTCAATGTTACTTATATTCTGTGTCCAACCTTTTTTATGTAGATTTAAGTAATCTTTTAAGTTAGGGTCATAGGTTATAGGAATGATATTGTCCCGCTTTCTCCATTTAATTATATCATTATGTTTTTTATCTATTATCTAGTCAAAAAATTGCATTCTTTTCCATATATTTATGTCTAAATTCCGTTAAATTGGATTATAGTGAATCTAGTTTAGAATATTTATTATGTACGAGTTCGGTCCAGAGTTTATTATATTGTTCTTGGTATTTGGTATCGTTTTAAATTCCAGTGGACCTGTTTCAGTTCCATCCTTCCAGAAAAAAAATTCCAGAGTAATTTAAGCATATTATTAAATAGATTGTGGTTAAATTTCTTGATGAAACTTCATGAAAAATGTTTTTTATGTGTTTTATACTCTGAGACAGATGTTGTGGGACGAGGTTATTGTTAATATTTACATAATTACATAGGTTATGCCGAATTTTTACATAAATGAATTGTGACTCGTTTGATTTTCCAAAAAATAGTATTATTTATGTTAGGTTCCAAATGAAATTTAATAGTGTTATCCAAATTATTCAGTAATATATCCTCAGTGCAATTTCTGGCGGTGCTGTCATCTTCCATGGTGGTGAAAATTGTTGCTGATAACTGATAATCTTTTAAGATTTAAAAAAAAAAATAAATAAATAAATAAAAATAAACGAGATGACGATTAACGAATGACAGTTTTTCAGAAAATTTTATGCTTTCCACTCAGGATTTGAACCTTGGCCACGACACTGGAGAGGTGATTTAATTTGTATATAATACACTACATAGATAAATAATGAAGCTGGATCCCTGTTTAGGTAATATTTAAATTTATTTTTATAACACAATTTATTTTATTTATATGAATTATAAATAGGGAAAATAAACATGATAATCGCGAAAAAATAATTGATTAAAATATAATTGCAAAGTGCAAAGAAGAAGGTTAACTCTACTTACAGTATGTAAATGCACGAATAAAAAGGTTTCTGACTGACACCGGAAGATGCGTTACTCCTTCCTTTCACTTTTAGAAAGAGAGAGTAAAAAAGTTATTTTTTAAACACACGATTCTACTTTCTTAGGAGTAGGTGTCGGAGATGAGGGGAGCTTAAATTTAGTTTGCTATGCCCTCTCCATGTTCTTAACTTGTACACAACATAAACAAAACTGTACTTCTGTCAAACTATATATATAAAAAAAATTATGTTTGCTTTTTCTTTGTTATTAGTTAATTAAAACAATCTATGATTTAATTGCATAATGACCTAAGCTGTCGAACAGGACTAAAACCCAAAGAAAAAAAGAAAACAAAAAATTGCATTCTTTTATTTTTAGGATTATATCGTAGAAGGTTTCGGTTAGGTGTACTATACACGTTCTTCCAGGTAGAACAAGTTGATAAAAAATTGTCCCCTGCTATGCAAGTTGGGTATTAAATTTCTCTCATCAAATACAAGGAAATAGTAACACTACTGAGACTGAGAATTAAGGTCCCCATATACGACCAAACATTTTGCGCAAAATGTTTGATCGTGTATGGGCCTTCAAACATGATGTTTGCGCAAACATCAAACAGCCCCATACACGGTCAAAATGTTTGCGCAAACATTTTGACCGTATATGGGGGCCTTTCTTCATCATTTTCTTTTTTTTGTTTAGAAGTTGGTAAGTACTTTTATCGCCCTTCACTTGAAAACATTCCTATCCTGAGCTGCCGGTAATGTTCCATATTACAGCCCTGGGGCCGGTAATAATGCATGGTTTTTCCATTACAGGCCCGCTAGTAGTTTGGGAAGCGGCCGCTTCCTGGCTGGGCCGCGGCGTGCAGGAAATGCTAGTAGTTCTACGCGTCAGCTGTTCAATTTGTAAACAGTCAATATTTTTATAATTGCCGTTTGTTTTGGTAATGATTTAACCATAAAATGCATTTATTGTTTTTGAAGATTACGGTAAAATAGTTGTTTTTTGTAGTTAGTTTACATGTGGTGGGCGATAAAATAGTGTACGCACCACGAGCAGTAAGCGTTATGACAGGCCTCGGGCGTTAAACGCACTCGTACTGCGCACTCTTGCTTTTAAACTTCGCCCTCGGCCAGTAATAACGCCCTTACTGCTCTAGGTACGTAAATAGCTATTATATTATGATAGAATTATAATATTCTTAAATGCGTTTTTCAAATGTGTGATAGCGACTCTTCAGGTGAAGTTTAAAAACCAAACAATGTTTTCACACAAAATAATTTTACTTAAAAGTAAAGTATCTTCATAACTAACTGATAATCTGAAGAAGGGTGCATCAGAACAGTAGTCGAAACCGGTAAAATTATTGTTTAAAATATAATTATTTTGTGTAAAGACGTTGTTTGATTTTTTAACTAAACCACTTTAATGAAGAATTATATTCATGCTTAGGCTCAGGGGTTAACAAAGATTGAGAATTTAAATTCGATTTATTTTTAGTAGGATATTATACCATATGTATATGATATGGACCATAAAACATACTTTGACAGAAGCTTTTAAAAAGATCACTACTGGGTCACACTGCAAATAATTTATTGCTTTATTTTATTAGATTTTGTTTTTGGACAATGCGTAAAAAAACTGCGTAGCAACAAAAATACAAATTGAAGAAGAGGATGCGTAATGTAGACGTTCTAGAAGGGGCTACAGTCAGCTGGTACAGACAAAAAAAAAAAAAAAATAGTTTATAACAAAAAAGGGGAAGGTGAGGATCCCTTCGGAACCCCTCCCATCACCTGACAGAGGTGGAGTGGGGAAGGGAGGGAAGCAGATGTTTCTGTTCTGTATACAGAGTACACATTCGGCTTATTCCCCTTGAGCCTATTTCAAAAGCAGTAAAAGTGGAATAAAAGGGACCACAACTTCCAAACCCCAAAAATTCATTAGTTTCCATAAATATTTAAATTGAAAGGGTCAATCAGAATATTTTTAGTAGTGATGAAATGGGTATCTGCCACATGCAAATAAGATTAATAATAAAAAAATCGGTCCGTGACAACTCAGAGCTTTCTCATATTGTTAAAACTGTACATAAATTCCATAATCTCTCATTTAATTGATTTAAAAAATAAAAAAAAAATAAAAAATAAAAAAATAAAAATAAAAATAGAAAGCGTTTAACAGGTGGTTGTTTACTTTTTGTTTTCAATTTTCAACAAAATCAGATTTATTTTTATCTGTATCTCGGCAACTAGATTTTTTTCCAGGAAAACGGCTTACACCGTTAGATTCGTATTTAAATATGTACTACAATTTTTGATTTTCTGAATTAAAATCGTCGGGACAGTTTTAGAGAAATCTTTTTTTCAGACTTTTAGAGGGGAGCGCCCAACAATTTGGAGCTAAAAATTCATTTCTTGATTTCGCCTCGGGATATGATTTTTCTGAACACGTATGCCCAAATTCATCAAAATCGGCCCAGTATTTTATAGATTCCACGCGTCTGCACAGACGACAGACACGTATTTTTTTTTATGAAGTATTAATAGTCCAGGAGATAGCGTGCAAAAAAGTGTCTTGACTAACATCAAGCTAGAATTTTGCATACAAGTCAATCTTTTGGTGCTTTTTAAGAATATGTGGTCGGCTAAGCTCGTCTGCGGGACATAGCTTGGCAATAGGCGTTCGAAAAAAACAAACCGGTGGAGAGCGGCCCTGTAGCACCAAAAATGGTGGACAATGTGATTTTCGTGATCCTGAGTACAGAATTAGTTAGTAGACCAAAAATTAAGTTGATGTTAGTTTGTCTCTTGAGAGCGACCACGTTTATTTTTAGTAATATTTGAATAACTAACCTATCAAATGTGAAAATAACATCAACTTGATTTTTGGTCTACTAACTAATTCTGTACTCAGGATCATGAAAATCACATTGTCCACCATTTTTTGTGCGACAGGGCCGCTCTCCACCGGTTTGTTTTTTTCGAACGCCTATTGCCAAGCAATGTCCCGCAGACGAACTTAGCCGACCACATATTCTTAAAAAGCGCTAAAAGATTGACTTGTATACAAAATTCTAGCTTGATGTTAGTCAGACACTTTTTTGCACGCTATCTCCTGGACTATAAGTATTTTATATATTATTTTTATAGAATTTTTGTATTTTCGTGGCATCAGAATGCTTATGATTGATTATATCTCTTTTATATGGGAAAGTAAAAAGGCGAGGGGGAAAAAAACGTGCTGACTTTTTGGACTTAGTTTTTACTAAGTATAATCAGTTTGGTAATTATTGCATCTATACGATGAATCTATTTTTAATCTACCCATCTTAGATACTTTTATTTTATTTTTTTTATATATATAATCTTTGTCTTTAATTAAATACATTTATTTCAAATTCCAACATGATAGCGAAATATTGGAATTTAAGGCATCTAAACCCTGTTAATATTTTTAATGCGTGCAAACTTATATATATAAGCATTAGTACAATGCAGTTCTTTGCTGATCTACGAAATAAGTTCAAGTTAATATAATTATAAGCTAGTCCCATGAAAAACATATCTTTTAGATTTTAGATCATTGTCAAACCAATTTTTGAGAGCGATGTACTAATTGTTAGGGTTGTTGTTAAATGTTAACTTATACTAAATTATAAGTTCTTTATGATATCATCTAGGTTGTTGTAATCCAAGAATGAAATAGAAGTAGCCCTAACATTGTACGAACGCGTATAAAGTTAAATTTTTTCAGTAAATTTCGAATAAGGAATAAGGACGGTGATAAATTAAAAATGAGTACATTCTCTGCTTACAGTACTTTTTTTCACATTTGCATCGTCACTATTGGAATCTAGAAGGAGATTCATATCCGTCACAAAATTGAGAGACCTCTTATTGTAGACTAAAAATCTTATCTTACTTGATGACAATACGGTTATATTTATGCGACATGGGAGAAAAATAATATCGCATTTCCCTATAATTTGCCATTTTAGTTTCTCTAATGTCATTATTTATTCTGCTATTAATCAGTAATGGACTCTTAAATTTTAAATTTGTCAATTATGATGTTATTTGTGTTGCATTTTTTAAATAAGTATGTTTAAGTTTATAATTACGGAGTTTAATGTTATTAAATGAAAAAATAAGTGATTTATAATGCAGTGAATAATAAATCAGCATTTTTAGAGTTCATTAAATAAACCTTAATGTGTTTAATACATAAGCTACATATTTTAATGAATAGTGGTTGAAAATATAATTAATTTTATCAGCGAAAAAAATCTAAATGGAGATTGATTTTGTTTTGACTTTGCAGTCTATTAGAGTTGGTTAATATTCCTTAGAAAATTTCGCTATTGCGTGTTTTTTCTAACGAAATTCCTTGTTCTAAGTCGAATAGTAATTTATCTAAGGAGAGGTGAGGACTAGCGATGTAGTTCAACCCTGACCTTAAACCAATGTCTAATTATAATTTATACCGACATCAAATGTGGACAAAAAAGTTCTCAGTCTCACAGGCACCTTCACTGTTTTCTACGAACTAGATTAAATGCAAAATAACGTTTAAGTTCAATGCACTAGTCTTCCCAATGGAAAAACATTCAATTATGGACATGTTTTTGGGCATCGAATCGACAAATCGACATTTCTATGTTTTTTTCCATGAAGTGGAGAATCAGTATACATTTGTCTAAATGATAAATAGATAATAGATGGATCTTAAGTTAAGGTGTAAAATAATCAAGGATGTTATAAAATACGGATAGAGCGCTAGGCGATAAAGTGTCGCCACGAACTTGGAAAATCGAGTAGGATAGATTACCTTCCCGTAAGATTTTACAATGGTTATAACTGCAGATGATCAAGAAGGTTATGCTTAAAATGCTAGATTTTAACGTAACCTTTCATAGATTTGTTCCTCAGAGCCAATAGTTGACAAACGATTGATAACAGTCGGGAAGAAATTCGTCCTACCTGTGCGCGCGCACACTGGTAGTTTGATGTAGATTTTTTCCAAGTTCTTGGCGACACTTCTTAATCGGCCCTTAACCCAGGAGCTATGCTTAGTGCTCTATCCCTATTTTATAACATCCTTGAAAATAATAAAACATTAATCCATTTTGATTACCATTTGATCCGTTAGGAGCTCTGATATCATTTTATATAAACTTTCTTGAATGTGTAGGCTCTATCGGAGAAATATAACACTATAATCAATACATTCTAACTTCCTGGCACAATATTTATGAGGGCCACATTTTGCATTCCGTTTATTGAAAATTCAGCCCCCTATGGTCAAAATATTTTTTATAAATGACAAACCTATCGACCTCCTGTTAAATCTTAACTTCCTGGCATAACATTTAAAAGCGTCACATTTTTCATGTATTTTTTGCGGGAAAGCCTAATTTTCTTCTGTCCACCAGAGCTAAAGCATATCTATGTTAAAATTATTTTCTTTGTTTAAAAATAAGTTCTGACGATTAACGATTTTTATTAAAACACTTTTGAAAAATCTAATTAAATATAATAATTTTAATCTACTTAAACACCAATTAAATGGTGCAATGGTGCTTTTAAATAGAACGAATTTGATCTGAATACCTCAATGTAAAGTACAGTGTTACTCTCCCTAATTCATAACTAAAATATAACTAGAGGCACAAATACAGTGTATCGTGTATTATGAACAATGATATATGAATTTACATCCAGCATGAAACGTATCTGAAATTAAAAAAATATACTTACAATTGTAACATAGTTTGTATCGTAAGGCATTCAAAGATTACGTAATAAAATCAAATATTATTCGCAATTTCATATTTATTTTAGTAACGATGATTGCTACTCCATTGATTCGTTTTCATTTTAAATAAGGCTTAGCTATTGTAATTTTTCACACCTTAGAATGGCCAGAATAAGTAAAAGAATCCAAGAACTTCTAAACAAAAAAAAAAAAAAAAAAAGAGGAGGGTAAAAACCTACAATTGCATTACGAGGTGAGTAAAAAGACCTTCTTTTGCATAATTTGTTTACTAGAGCAAGAAGAAGGAGCCGAAGGCGATGTAAATAAATGAATGGGGTGAATTTTGAATTTCTTTTACCATCTTACTTGCGTATTGTTATAAGTTCAAAGCGAGCTGTGAATACTTTATTGCTCACTCGTTGGTTTGGAAAACCAAGGAAAAATATCTTAATTAAATTCACAATGGCATTGTCCAAAATTTATAATTCATGATAACATATTTTGTCCAAAATAATACTCGTAGTTCTCATTTTTATTTTGTGTAATTTCATTGCATTGGAATAATTTCTGTTGTTGGCATGACCTGCTAAAAAGGAATTATATTGATGTCTTCCTGGGCGACTATGAAGAGTTCCGTTGAAAACTAGGCTTCGGATTTTTCGGGTGAAAATAATGCTATGAAGTCAGCGCTTCCCAAACTTTTCTGTCCTGGGACCCACCTCCAATCGGAATATTTTTTCGCGACCCACTTATACAAAGCTATATAATCAGTGCTCGATTTCTAGAAATTAAGGTGCCGGACTACAGCCTACCCTCTCTCTCCCCCCCCCCCCCCTATAGAAGGGGGGTCCGGGGGTCCTCCCCCAGGAAAATTTTAAAAAAATAAACGTTCAAAAAAAGCATTTTAAGCAGTTTTAGACATAAACCCACACTGCAATAGGAGATGTGTTTCGTCAGGAAACTTATATCATATTAAGTATTTCTAATTTCTTGATTAGCATGTCACGAGTTGTTATACTACTCTCAATAAATAAATAGGTACTCGACATAGACTCGACTGAATGTATAATAGTCCCACTACCCACTATGCTCATTTTATTTTAAACATTTCTTACCGGTAGTTTAGCTTCAGACTTTAGAACATATTTCTACTTGAACTTTACTCTTCGAGGAGAATTTTTGTGTGATTATTTAATTTTAATTATTCATTATTAATAAGTTTCATTATTTAAAGATTTAATTTTTGCAGCCCAAAAAATGTTTTAAAAGGCACCCAATCCGCGACCCACCTAATTTGCTCCCGCGACCCACTGGTGGGTCGCGACCCATAGTTTGGGAACAGCTGACTATGAAGAATTCTGTTAAAATCTCACAACAATACTTTTTCTTATAGCCCAGTAAAATTAGACTTTTGGAGTCGATTAATTTAGACAAAGCTCTGGAAATCGTTTTAATCCACTTAGAGCATCCCAAATAACAGTAGTATAACTTTGCGACGGTTTCTGAGGCGAGCTAAACATTTTGTAGACAAAAAAAACTGCGAACTTTTAGCACTTTTTTCAGTTTTAGGCTTATAACATCTTAACGATGCATCGATGAGTAAATTGTGTTCTTACCAATCTTATAGACCATTAAATTCTGCGTCGAATGGATGCCCTAAAACATTGAATTTAGTACAACAGATTGGTCAGAATAAGGAGTTGAAAATAGGCAAATTTTACGATTTTGTCTGAAAAGTGGGTTATGCTCAGTTTCACATACCTGTAACTCAAATGCTGTTATTCCAAATGAAAAATGTCAAATATGTAACTAAAGTTGTAGAGTATCAAATTTTGTAGTATGAAGCTAGAAAAATGTTACAAGTACATATGTTTCTTAATTTAAGTTTCTAATTACCCAATCATTGAACCAAATATGATTTGGCGGGGGGCATCAAATGTGGACAAAAAAGTTCTCNTGAAAAGAATAGAGTTCAACTCCTCTTACCTGCCGATGGTAGCGGTTCAAAAAATACCAACAAAAAATAATAGTAAAAATTAAAATTAAAATAATAAATAAAAAAATCCGAATGATAAATCAACTTCGTAAACAACAAGTATATTTTATAAAAAGATTTGGTTATAGAAATAATATGTACTGAGATTTTACACGAAACGATGTGAGACAGTAAATTGTCTCCTAACCGAAAACTCCTGCACACGACGACTATTTTGTAAATGATATGAAAACCGTAAAAGATAGATAAAGGTAGTAAAGGTAAAGGTTCTAATAAAAAAAAGAAAAGGAAGATAAAAATAATAAGAATAATCTCTGTGCATATAAGTTGTCGGTCAGTTTCAAATAAAAAATGATTAATGATTACTAATATTAAATTAGGTGTATAATTACAAAAGGTTAAGTGAGATAATAATAAATAATTACAAATAATTAACTTTCTTAGTATACAATTTGATTGATATAAAAGTTTATGAATTGTAAAATCAAATTGTAAAGTTTTAGAAAGAAAGGTGGGGCCCCAAAGATGATCAGAAGATGAAGTAAGTAAAACTTGATTAAAAGGTGTGATGATAAAAACAAATAAGAGAGAGAACAAACCAATAAATTAAAAGTCATCCTCGAGGATGACATTGCCAGGGCAGCCACACTTGTTCCAAATAAACTAAATGTTTCTAAAGATTTCTAGGTCTTTAATTAAAAAATGCATGTAATGGTTAACAGAAAAAGAGAAATATTGAAACAATCTATATAAAGGCAGACATTTTTATTAAAACTAAACAAAATATGTACGTTGAAAACTGAAGGTAGTGTGAGTGATTTTTTGTTTACAAAGACATCTTATTCCCTACAAAAATTATCCTACAAATGAATGTACCTGTTCCTGTTGGTCATAAAAGTAATGGTGAAGGGTTTGAAAAAATAAGGAACCATACTATGACATCTGATCTCAAAAAAAATTATTTTATTCTAGGAAATGTGACTTTAATTTTTCGAAGAATTCTTTTCTTGGTTAAATTATATCCTATCCAGATGAAGTCAGTTTCTGTTTTCAAAAGTCCAACTGCTGCACCTGAGCAGGTTCCTGAAGCAGGAGTAAAGTTTATTTTGAAATTATACATGGTTAACATCGACAAATAACTGAATGAAAGTCACTTACATCTCTTTCAGAAGGCATTTTCAAAAATTAATTACAACTTGGCAAGTTTGCCCCCAACTGAAGCTACTACTCTCCAGCATTCCCTGAGAGTGTACTTACAGGTGCAAGTGTGGAGAAGAAACTTCCTTGCCCCACAGGAAGGCGGTCTATTTCTAAATGCCACAGATTTACCACCAGCACCTCAAGAACTACTGAACAACATTTCATGCTCTTGCACGAAAAGATGCCAAAAAGCTTGCTCCTCCCGAAAAGCTGGAATCAAATGTTCAGTCATTTGTACAAACTGCAAAGGTCACACATGCACTGAGCCTGTCTGAGGACGACATTTCTCTTCTTGAAACTGCTCAACATAATAAGGAAAGTTATGATGAAGAAGAAGAAACTGATCACGAAAGTTTCCAAGACAAATATCTAAAATACATTGAAGAGCCCACTCCTGGACCATGCTCTGCTAAATATGTAAATGAAAAATTGTTTAAATTTAATTGATCTAATTTATTGCTGCATTTCATTTTACTTACGTATTGATTGCAAGTAATTTTGAATACGTTTTATACAAAATGTTTTTTCTCATAATATGGTTTCCTTATAAATACTTAGGTGGGTCATTAAGGTATTAAGATTGACAATAAAGGGACAATTAGAAAACTTATGGATGGTTTCCTTATTTTTTCAAACTCTTCGCTATTACTTTTATGACCAACAGGAACAGGTACTTTCATTTATAGGATAATTCGGAATAAGATATGTCTTTGTATACAAAAAATCACTCATACTACCTTCAGTTTTTAATGTATTTGGTTCAATGATTGGGTACTTAGTAACTTAAGTTAAGAAACATATGTACTAGTAACATTACCATTCTAGCTGCATACTACAAAAAATGCATTTAAAGACAAATCATGACGTCATGAAACTACAAACTAGCCATATTGTGGAAAATCAGCGTAATGACGACTCTTAGTTTTAGGTTTCGGTACAAAGTAAAAAAGAAACCTTATATAACGGCTCTGTCTGTCTGTCTGTCCGTCCGTTGGCTTGTTTCAATTCATTAACTACTTTAGCTAGAAACATGAAATTTGGCACACAGGTACATCTCGCCATTTTAGACAACTGGACAAATTTTGGAGTTTTTACACTTAATATTTCCAAGATGGCGGCCCGGCCAATATGGTGGGTGACTAAAAATAGTTTTTAGTTACCATGACATGTTATACATCAATTTAAAGGTCTTGAAGTGAAAGTGTCGAAAAAGAATATGCAACTATTAAAATAACACACGTAATATTTTCAAGATGGCGGCCAATATGGTGGGCGACTAAAAAAAGTTTTTAGTTACCATGGCATGTTATACATCAATTTAAAGGTATTAAAGTGTAGATAAAGAATATGCAACTATTACACTTAAATGTACAGAAACCGGCGATTATCGCCTCACGTACTTATGTGAAGCGCGCCTTACTTGTTTAAAAATCGTATTGCTTCCGAGCTTAACGAAGGTAACGGAAGCATTGTGTTTACTTTTGAGAACATAAAATTTATGCCTCCAATTTTAAAAATTCCAAGACAGATATCCGTTTCAGACATCAGGGAACATTTTTGGTTCCGTGTCTGTCTGTCTGTCGGTCTGTGTGTCCGTGAATCATGAAACGTGCGACGATAACTTGAGTAAATTTCGACCGATTTTGATGTAATTTGGCAGATATGTTCATTTAACCAATGCTCAGGTCGAGTATGTTGGACAATGTTATCCGTTCAAGCGTTTACGCGCAATGCTCGCGTAAACGTGAACTTCAAATTTAAGATTGAAATTTTCGATCGGGAAATAAATCAAACCTTATCTATTCAATGAGACGAACATTTTTTTCAAATACAATTTTTATTAAAACCTACAGCCTACAGCGACACCCCTATGAAGTGTTAAAGATCGCTAAAAACTGTTAATTGTTCATACACAATAAACAATATAACAATAAAGTAATACAACGTTAATGTAAATATAACAATAAAGTACATGATAGGATGCGAGGAAGCTATGTGCCACACTAATTGGCAGTGTATTTTTATATTAATTATGTTTAAAAATAAGGTTATTGTTACAATAAATTGATTTAGCGTAATAACCTATTATGTGAATAACCTTATTTTATACAATGGAACTAGAATGGTTTCCTTTTTCCTGAGATGAACCTGTCAGGCATTTACTGTCTCATTTTTATAACGTAGTAAGTAGAAAAGAGGAATTAAACTTGTTTAACCTAGTATTATATTTTACACCTCTCCTCTTCTAAACATGATAGAACTACTTCTTATCTTTTTATGACATCTATCAGCCTTTCTGCAATTGGCAAACTACTTGATATTTGAAGAATATCATTAATAATAATATAAGGTAAATCTAATAACCAAGTGATGGCCTTAATAATAAAGGCTTAGCATGTAGCACGAAACAATAAAAAGTTTTTATAATTAATATTTCCCAACAATGCAAATAATAAATAATAGAGATGATAGAGGCAGGAGGGCATTACCCCCTCTTATCACGAATAGAGAGGCATTGTACTATTTTGCCCTTTATTCTTTTTTCTTATTGAAAATGGTTTGTTTTCTCCTTGTATTTTATTAAAAACCAAATATAAAGAATTTAGAATACTTATTCGCATATGTAAAACTGCCCTAAATATGATCAACATTTAATCAGCATAGAAACGTGAAATTTTATCAGAATATTTTTTGAATTATTATTTATATATTTATTACTATTGACAAACCAATTTTCTTCAACGATAATATTATGGGAGTAATGAACTTTATTTTAATGTTTTACGTTCCTCTTTATTTTCTTCATTAGTAACGAATTACATTATACTTTTCTTATGTTTTAATTTATATAATTTGTCTTCAGCACTAATATTAATGGGTAAATGAGCTTTAATTTGATTTACGTTTCCTTTTTTTATAGTAACAAAGCGAATTCATGTTACATATATTATAATATAACATAAAGATTAATTTGCAGAAATTAGTTCTCTTAACTGGTAAAAAACAACGGATAGACTAGGATCAAGAAAACCTAATTAAGCACTAGATATTTATTTAGTTTCTAATATAATAAAATAACCGAACACGCAATACGCAAGGGAGACGTAAGTACTTTTACTTATTACGCAATAAGATTTATGAAAACACGAGAGGGATTTCATTTGCAGAATCTAGTTGTAGTTGACAATGATGTTTTTTATCATGTAACAAGCTTGTCAGATTCACCCGTGAAATAATTCGAGAGAATTTGAGTAACAAAAACACACTAGTCTCTTTTATTTTTCAGTACTCAAGTCTATAGGGCATTAATAAATCTAAATGCTACTCCATGTTGGCTATATTTCATCTCCTTTGAGGCATCTTCAGGCCTTTCTTTATTTTTTCTATTATAATACACATTTTTTTCTTTATACGTCTTACTTCCAGTAATTAAAACTGTGCGTCGTGTGTCTACACTATTTCTCTCTTACTGATTCACTGTTCTCTATTTAATGTTACTTTCAATTGAAAAATTAATTCTCTTTTAGAGAAAATACGTCTTGAGTGTGTTTGTTTGTTGGTAATTAGCGTATTTCTAATTTGTTTATTATTATCATTGATCATGTTTCTAGAAATTTATTATTCCCATAAATATAATATACCTAATAATATTCGTTAAATTCATAGATATCTTAGTAACACATAATTGCCAATTACTATACGCGAAAGTTATTTTAACAAGGAAGTAGCATTTTTTTTAACAAACCACATAATCAGATACATGTGTTTGGACATACAGCTATTATTATTATTTAATAATGATTAAAATATTTTGTTACGTATTATTATACATAAAAAGCTTAACTTCAGTGGCTTTTATAACATAATACTCATTCATGAAATGTATATAAGTTAGAAGTATGTATAAGATTTCATAATGAGGTTTATTATTCTCAATTAAGAAAGTTAAATGATCATTGTTTCAAACGATACAAAGAATGAAGATAACCTGCTAAGATTTCTAATCTCATTTCTCATCGATATTGAATTACAATCTTATCTTTTGTTTAAAGTTAAAACTACATAACAGATAGTAGGAAATTTATAAAATTGAATAGTACAGGTTAATTAACAAGTGCGATAATTTCTCAGTTCAAGTGAACTGATTAATGAGCACAATGAACTCTCCTTCTAATAAATTAAAACTTATTTTAAAAACTCCTTTTCAAGGTTCTCTAACATTTGTTAGCAGTTTTATTTTTACTAATTGTTTTCGCTTACTCGATATTATGCCTTTATCTTCTTGGTCTGCGGGGATGATGACCATTTTTTTAATAATTCAATTGGCAAATTTTCGCCTATACCTGGGCATCATCAGGCCTTTATCTGAGTGTAAAGTTCGATGTAGTAATCATCAATCATCTCATTTTTATATAGTCAATCACTTGAAAAGGGGGAGTAAAATTCCTCTACAAACATTCTCCAGTCACACTTTACAGGAGAATGTTTTAGAAAAAAGTTACTCCTCCTTTTTTGAGAATAAGATGATTACTACATCACACTTAAAACTTAAATAAAGGACTGATGATGAAAGTATGCCAATTAAAGTTCTTAAAAATATAGTCATGTTTTAGAATTATCATCCCCCATCCCCGTGGATCATGAAGATAAAGAAAAATTAGAGCATCAAGGGATTAACCAAAAAATAATTGATAATATGCCGATTTGAATGAAGAAGTTTTTTTTTGTTTTGCTGTTGCATATTTATTGCATCCAAGTTTACCGAAGGTAACGAAAGGAAGCAAATAATGATCATTTTGAAGAAAGTTTTTTTCATGTCTCGAATAGTAAAATTCCTACACAGAAATCTGTTTCAGACTTGAGGAAACATTTTTGGTCAGGTACCTGCCTGTCAATCGGTGTGTCATTCAGCATTTTTGCGAACAACCACCAACATACCTGGAAAACCACTTGCCCGATTTTAATGAAATTTGGAAGGTAGGTCTAATTCACTCACTGTTGGACTAATATTAATTTCTGCGCCCGTTTCTTACGGGTGTTCCCAAATTTGTTTTTATTAACAACATATCTTTAAAAGTACTCATCCGAATTTAAAGACATCAGTTTGTTGAGCCTACAGATGGTCCGAATATTAATGTCAACCATGAGCGCAAATGTAATAGTCCTTAATAAAGTTTTTATCTACTCACGGCAGCAAAATTAAGAATTACTTGACTGTTTTTAGGCTGGAAAGTACTATTTCGCTGATTTGTCATTAAAACATTAAGAACAGGCAGGGAACTAGTAAAAATAGTTAGGGAAATATTTCTCTGCCTAGGCAGAGAAGGTATAGAGTGTTTACAACTAGTGCTTGTCATATCACCAGTTTTTCTTTGTGTTTATAGTTTAATTTTAATTTGCGTTATTTTATTTAGTTTTACACTTATTACTATATTATTGTTGTTTACTATATTATTGATGTATGTATTTAAGAGATTAAAATTTATAAACTGAAAAAGGATTTGAATTGAATGTCTTTGAATAATTGATCTCGAGTAAGAAGAGGCAACACTGGAGCACGTCTTGTTTTGGTTTGGTTTGAGTTTGTTGACGATTCATCTCAAACTAACTCTCTGCCTAAGCTTCCATTTTTTATCTAAATAGCGTGAGTATAGATAAAATATTGTACGCAACAAGGCAGCAAAGGAAACTTTCTGCCACGTGTATATTGCCTCCCTCGGATCGCCTCGGAGACTAACTTCATCCCTCGTCAGTAACATTTCATTTTGCTGCCTAGTTACAGTTACATAAATAACTATACCCCACTGATAATCGGAATAGACTCAAATCTTATGTACCAGAATTTTTAGTTTATTATTTCTAAAGTAATTTGTTTTATGTTCTTGAAAATAATTTTATACATATGTCACTTATTTTATGAGAATCCCTCCCTACTGAAAGGCGCACTAAAAGCACGTACTTGGTAACTTTATTTATAGTTCGAATGTGTCTTTTTTTTATTATTTAATTTGTTTAATTTATTAAAAAAATTAAATAGAGTATTAAATGAACAAAGTGTTAATTAAGGTAATATTTTAGTGCCTTCAGATGAGCGTGTTTTTATAATTATAACCCGAGCTATCAAATGCTTTGTGTAAATAAGACTGCTGTGAAGTTTAATTTTAGAAGGTTTTACATGCATGTTGATAAAATATAATGCATTGACATTACATGTAGGTTAGTTGTATTGTCAAGGCTAGAAGAGGATATCAAACAGGGGTCTAGAGTTCTAGGCTGTAGCTTATAGCGTGCACGAATGCAATATAGCAAGGTTTATGCTTGAGTCATGACAGTTTCTCGTCATGTTACCTTAGCGAAGGTATTGAGTTACCTGCTGCAAGCTGGCCCCCCTGCAGGTAACTCTAAACTCTGGGAGTGGGAGGCCTTCCTGCAGTCGCTCGATAACAGCCTCTGACTCATAGGGCGCTTCCCTAACTAACCTTAGTCAAACATAGTATAACATAAATTAGAAGTGATTAACCTATGTAGAACTATTATTAGGACCCAAATAGATACCACCATAATTTACTAAATTAAGGAGATAACATTTTTCGTTTTAACTAAAAGTTACTAAACTTTAATAATCTAGATACCTTGGTGATTAGACATAAATCTATAAAAAGTTTCTATGTTGATAAGCAACTTTAATTATTAATAGTTATAGCTATAACTTAAAGCTATAGTAAAAAGACAATTTGAAATTATAGGTCCCTCTTCCCCAGTGAGTTATGTTTTTACTTCACGATAAATTTCGTCCGGGCTAATGGAAACATTGGCTTTTTTAGCTGTCAGAAATTAACAGAACTTATATGTCAATATATGTACAAGCCAAAAGCAGATAAAAATGATACATCCACCTATAAATTATGATCAAAAATTATCATTGAAACTAAAACATAAACTGCTTCCAGATACTATATTTAAAGAGAAACAACTCAGACAAACTTTCTCATATACAAACGTTCATAATTGCTTAGCCCAGTCCATTGACTTCTATTTAGCAGTTTTCGAATGGTATATAGATTTAATTATTATTGAATATTTCATAAAAATTTATCACAAAAATAACTTCTCCTGGAAGGGGTATCGAACCCGGGCTATCTCCGTCCGCGTTTTAAGCTATTATCTCAGGAACCAGATTCAGCACCAGAAAACCAAATCGTGGTTATTGATATCTATACAAATTAAAAAAAACAAACTAATTATCGTCATATGTATAACTAATGTTTATTTCTTCATGGATTTTTGCTCTTCATGATAATTGGAAGATGGAAACATAAGCTACTGATTCCTACCTTCCTACCTTGATCCCCAAGCGGAGCGCAAGGTGAAGGCTAAAACGACAAACCTCGACTTACGAATATTAGATCGTTCCCGCAACCTATCTGAAGTTGAACGTTCGTAAGTCGAGCTTTGTACTGTTAATTATAATAAGAACAGTTTGGAATACTTTAACTTTAGTAGTTCACGCATAAACAAAGTGACCACAGAAAACTGTGGTTTTTCTTGACAATGAAATAATAAATTATATTATTTGTTATTTGATGCAATATGTTCCATTCAATCTCGGTATACTATAGTATCCGCAACTTCTTTGAGTTAGAAAATATAGTAAGAATAAAACAGTATCTCAATCATACTTTAGTACCTGAGAAATGTGTGAATGTTAAATCACTGCTTGAAATATTATATTTAACCCTAGATCATATTATGTCAGGGATTCTTTCATTTATTAAACCAGTCAAAGAACNTTCCTCAATACATGAAAAATGCTATGCGCATATGCATATCCACACAATCACTCTTTGTAAATATATACATATACATATATATGTATATATGTATACGCTAGAAGAGCCACAAAGGGAACATGTACCCTTATCATTTCTATAGTTAGGACTTTCAATTACTATTTGAAAAAGCCAATACCAGAATTTAATAAACAAAACAACAGTAAATCAACTTTGATTTTGACAAACGCACAGAGCAATAGTCAAGAAACTTTATTCAAATTGCAAGACGTTGTACAATGGAAGTGCTTTAATGTAGCACAGATTCGACTGTAGGAGTCTATCGGCCAAGGTAATCAGACAGAAGGTATATTTGATTCAAGGAACAATGCAAAGGTCATATAAACATATTTGGGCCACTTCCTCCGACCGTCAAACCTATTTACCAACTCGCTAGGAACCAGAAGAGAGATATCAAATTAATATCTTATAATATAAACGACATTATTTTACTCAACAAATAAAATAATATAATCTTTTATTTAAATCAATATCTTGTTTAGACATGAAAAGAACAATGCAACTGACAAGAAGAACATCAATTATTTACCCAAAATAGACATCATTGAATCATTGAAAAATAAATAGTATTTTATTGAAAAAACAGTAATTTATTTTTATTTATACTTATATTTTTATTTGGAATATCTATATACTATATTATAATAATGTGAAATATACATTTTACTTATTAACGATTTCGATATTTTATTTATAATTGCAATTTATTCCTTTTCTATCCAATGCCGCCGGACGGAGGAATCATGTAAATCGCCTTCATTGCTGCTTTTCAAACATTTTTAAAAACGTACCAATCTAAGACAATATGGTCCACGTCTATAATTTTACTGACACATTTATTATCAATTTTGATTTAATCAAACAAAAACAAATATATATATATATATACATATTACATAATAAATACATGCTTCACACTACTTAAATTAAATGTTTATTTTTATTTATTTATTCTTTTTTCCTTTTTCCTTCTGGCAACTCGGCTTACGCNTATATATATATATATATAAAGGCCATAAGGCGTAAAAAGAAAAATATAAATAAGGCGTATCTTTTAGTTTTTACGCATATTAAATTAGTAAAAGTGTGATTTAGGTTAAAGGAAAATCCATATCTTATTATCCATATATTATTATTTAAGATTATACAATATAATCTTAAGATTTAGAACTAAATAATATTTTTAGCATGATTACTAAATCAGGCAAGGAATGAGGGTGTTCATTAATAAATCAGGCAAGGAATGAAGGTGTTCATTAATAAATCAGGCAAGAAATGAAGGTGTTCATTAATAAATTAGGCAATCAATGAAGGTATTCATTGATAAATTAGGCAATGAATGAAAGTGTTCGTTGGACGTTGGACAAATTTGATAAATTAATGTTGTCAATCTAAAATGTATTCTCGTAAGTAAGATCAATTTTTTGACATTTTTACAATTATGTATTGCAGCTGAAATTAAGTAAATTATTTTATCTATTTATGCTTGAATTATGAACACTAAATGGTCCTTTTATAGTTTCATTTTCATACAGAATTACATAGGTACCTAAAAACGAAATGAAATTCCCTTTTTCCAAATATACGTATACTCTGATTATTTTTATTTAAGGATTGTATAATAGTGTAAATATAAAAAGGTACAAGTTTAATTTGTAATTTGATGTATGCAATCAAATTACAAGTCTGGACATTATACTCTGTAATCTGACACCATCAAGCATCCATTCATTTGACATGTGTTGCATCACAGCTTACGGTAATCTTGCAATTGGATATTTTATCCTCTTGATATTATTATATGACATGTGTATTTATACATGTTCAGCTTAATGATCTTATTTATTTTGTGTGTCGTCATGTCTGGGATGTTTTTACAATAAGAGTTCTATGTTTCAAATAAGTGTTTTAAACATTTTACTAAGACATATCTCTGAAAGAATCTAAACGGTAGTTAAAAACTAGAATGATAATCTTAATGAACTTTGATAAATTTATTTCAGAAGATGATAACATTTTTCTCTTTATGTTCTTATTAAGAATTATATTGTGTCATTTGTATCGTCATGGCATAACGTACCTTATTAGTGTTGACCATTTTTAATAAGACAGGATTTAAAGTTTCTGGAAAGCTATTCTTAAGTTTAAGGTTTAGAATTAACACTGGACACGGAAAGGAACAACAAGTGAAAAAAAAAAAAAATCACTTTGTTGCTTACGTATTAGTGTATTACCTTCTACTAAGAGGGAAATTATTAATGAGAAAGCATTGTGTTGACCCGAAAATATGATTTTGATATTTTAATGGATTTATAAGTTTTGAGGAGTCGAAGAAAGTGGTTTTTAAAAAATGTTAGTCTGTGCAGACGCGACGCCTGGAGCCTATTCGGCCGATTTTGTCGAATATTAATGCCGAAATTTGGCATAAATGTTTAGAAAAATCATACCCCATGGTGGATAAATCTAGTTCCTTACTCCTTAGTTTCCTTAGAAAATAGCTTTAAACGCGGACGGAGAGGGGCCGCTTTCGATTTCCTCCCTAGAAGAAGTTATTTTAAAGTTATTTTTTGATCAAATAATTAGTACCTAATAATTAAATTTACTAACGTAAACTCGAAAACCTATATAAGTGGAAAACTCTAGGCTAAGTAATTATGATCACGTGCATGAGAGAATTGTCTGAGTTGTCTCGGACCGATTTTTTATTACAGGTTAAGCTGTAAAATAAATAAGCTGTTTTTAAATAATTCAAATTACAATAAGCTGTTTGTTTTAATAAATAAATAATTAAAACGAATATCGAAATTTTAGCTGGATCTCTTAGAAATGGCCTTAACTTTGTGACGGAATATGAACCGGGGTTAATGAGTTATGATTTATGATATTCATAATTAAATCAAAGCAAGCTGCTGTTTCAGCTTTTAACACTTATTTATTTGCATTAAATCATTACACATTGTAAGGTACTACATACAGTGCATGTAGTACATGTACATGTTAGTATGATGTGAATATGTAGGTATAGAATATTTTAGAGGGACTATATGAGGGAGCGGTTATTGGGTTCGCGTGTTGACTCGTGACTAGGCTGCCATACCGGCACCAGATGTCTGACTCAGTGCAATATAAGTTACGGTTTCAATGTATATCTCTACATAAAATAAAGTATAATATAACTAACAATATTAATCTATAAACTTTATAAGTATATTTAAATTTTATATCCGTATATAGCACGTGTATGTAGACTTGTACATAAGTCGCAATATAGCTGGGCCATAAGGATTGATGCGCATAAGACATTTATCAAGACGTAACTAAATGAAGAGAAGACCGATAAAAAGTCTGTACTATTGTCACTTAGTCACTTTTAAGTAGATAATAAGGAGTGATAATTGGATAAGTCGAGTTGTCTGCAAATAATAAGTTAAGTTTTTATTTAAATACAATAATTCCTAAGACAAACGTATATATTTAATTTCCTCGACTGTGTTTTTCTCCAATGTGTGATAGCAACTCATCATGAAAGAGATGTGTTCAATAACCAAGTAACGTAATTTAATTTTTTTGTGCGAAGACGCGCTTTCATGGAGTATCTTTAATTGTTATATTATATCTTCTGTATTAAACAAATTTATTATTAATGTTTGTTATCAGTCTTTGTTCTAAGAAAGTAAAAAGAATTGTGGATAGAATTTGTCTTCATTTCTTTTATATTTATAGTGGTAATTTTCATATTTAAATTAGATGTGTTAATATATCTTAAACTCGTTGAAATATTTTTATTTTTATTGGTTGTTAATATTTAAGATTTATTTAATTCCTTGAGAGACGATTAGTGAGATCGAAACAAGCCTGCATATTTATCTATTTAAACCATTGGTTCCCAAAGTGGGGGGCGCGCCCCCCAAGGGAGGCGTGGAGACAAGTCAAGGGGGGCGTGGGACCTCGAGATTATGCAATTATATAAAAAACCAAATATCAAACCAGATGGAGAACCTCACTGACGAATTCAACAGATACTTTCCTATCACTTGTAATGACAACATTTACAGATTAACGGATCCTTTCAGTGTCAACATAGTTTCTCTGTCCGAAACATTTCAAGAACAAGCTTTAGAAATAGAAAAAGGTTCTGCTACCAATTTTGATAAAGTGGACAAATCATCGTTTTGGGTTAAGTATTACAAAGTGTACCCCAGTATATCACAGCAAGCACTTCGATTGTATTTACCTTTTTCAAGCACTTATTTGTGCAAAAAAAGTATCGAGGCAAACTTGATATTGCTGTGCTTGATTTTTGTTGTTCACTTTCTAATACTCATCCAAGAATAGGGAATCTTGTAAAAAAAAAATGCAAGCTCATCAATCTCACAAGATCCCATAAGATCATCTGTTATAAGATTAACTTGTAATGTTATAAAAAAATAGTAATACAAATAAATGAATGGTTATTCAATACAATAATTGTTGTGAGGGGGGGGGGCGTGGGAAGATTTATTTTTAACTGTGGGGGGCTTGATAAAAGAAACTTTGGGAACCCCTGATTTAAACGAAAAGAGAAAAGATTTTAGTCTAGTTTAAATTACAAATGTTTGATACTGGTCAGTTTTAATGTGTCTTCAACAGTTAACCAAATTACCCATGGAATATCTGTCAAACTTTAAACTTCATTATTATTATTATTATTATCTTCATTATTAAAATACTTTATTTATATGTGTAATACCTGCATATATGATGGAAGTAAAAACTAAACTACAGATAGAAAGTCTGACTTTCTTATGCAGAAACTAATCTCGAATTTTTTAAAAACTTTGTTGTGTATTATTTATCTCTATTAAATAGCACAAAAAAGCTATGTAACAATAAGAGATGATTTTATCGTTATACATCTATATCTATATCTATCTATCTATATATATAAAGATGAAAGTCTGTGGGTATGTCCTTTATACAAATCTACAGTTTTATTCCGATCTCGATGAAAATTTGCACACTTGACCTTCAGAGCAAGGGGAAAGGCACTGTTTACGAATTTTCGAACTTTAAATTTTGGTTCAAAGGGGTACGGGGTATAAGTAATGAATACCCTTCCCCTTCATGAAGCATATCGTTGAAAAGCTCTTTGAGAGTACAGTAATTGTTGTTATGTATAGTTTTGTCATATTTTCATTTAGAATGTTTTCAAAATTGATCTTTGTCCAGTTTTCCAAAAATTAAGAGATTTAATAGTGGTATGACATGGTCCAATTAAAAAAGTAAGGTTTGTAACATAATTCCCTCAACACATAAACATTGTTTGTACTTATTTATTTTACAATGTTCTGATACTTTTATAGTATACATTTAGATAGTGTACTTCTTTATTAATATTTTAGTCACTTAGGTCTTAATTTTTGTATACAACCCGGGCTGCGCCGGGTACTTTAGCAAGTTTATAATAGATAAAGGATTTCCAATTTGTTTCAAATAGCTTTGTTTTGTTTATGATTTCAAATATATCTGTTGAAAAATCTTCGAGCTAAAGCTCAGTAATGTTTTTATTATCAGAATAATATTGTTTCCTTTATCTTGAGGAAATCTAATAAGGAAGCCTGGCTCCAAGGCTATTTACCAGAATTGCCCCAGGAAATAACATCGGAAAAATCTCATCACGTTCCCATTTGTGCTTTTATACTTTCTGCAGAAAAGTCGGAGCTTTAGGATTCGGTCTACGGATCTTCTATTATCCTTTATACAAATCTACAGTTTTATTCCAATCTCTATGAAAATTTGCTCGCTAATGAATTGCCTTCATGATGCATATCGTTGAAAAGCTTTTTATGAGTAGAATAGTAATTGTTGTTATTTAATTTTTTTTTCATATTTTTATTTTTTAGGAGGGGGTTTTCGAAATTTTAATTTTGGTATCCAGGGGTACGGGGTACAAATGTCAAAGTAATGACAACCCTTCATTATGCATATCATTGAAAAGCTCTTTAAGAATACAGCAATTGTTGTTAAGAACATCTTAGTTATATTTTTATTTAGGAGGGGAGTAACATGGAAAAGTAAGGTTTGTGACATAATTCCCGCAACGCATAACCATTTTTTATAATTATTTATTTTACAATGTTCTGATACTTTTATAATATACATTTAGGTATCTACTTCTTTGTTGATATTTTAGTCACTTAGGTCTTAATTTTTGTATACAACCCGGGCTGCGCCGGGTACTCCAGCTAGTATATATATAAAGAAGAAAGTCCGTGTTTGTGGGTATGTCCTTTATACAAATCTACAGTTTCATTCCGATTTCGATGAAAATTTGCACACTTGACCTTCAGAGCAAGGGGAAAGGCACTGTTTACATGAATTTTCGAAATTTAATTTTTGGTACCCAGGAGTACGGGGTACAAGTAATGAATACGGGGTCAAAGTAATAAATACCCTTCATGATGTACATCGTTGAAAAGCTCTTTGAGAGAACAGTAATTGTTGCTATGTATAGTTTTGTCATATTTTCATTTAGGAGGGGGGTAAATCTATTTATATAATAAAGAAGAAAGTCTGTAGGTATATGTCCTTTATACAAATCTACAGTTTTATTCCAATCTCTATGAAAATTTGCTCGCTAATGAATTGCCTTCATGATGCATATCGTTGAAAAGCTTTTTATGAGTAGAATAGTAATTGTTGTTATTTAATTTTTTTTTCATATTTTTATTTTTTAGGAGGGGGTTATGTGGAAAATGCAGGAAAAATAAGTCTATAATGAATATACCTATACCCAAAATGAAAAGTGTCTGTGGGTTCTTTATCTTTATACAAAGCTTTAGTTTTAACCTTCGAGGCAAGAGGAGGGTCACTGTCAACATTTGTTTTCGAAATTTTAATTTTGGTACACAGGGATACGGATACGGGGTATAAATGTCAAACACTTCATTATGCATATCGTTGAAAAGCTCTTTAAGAATGTAGTTATGTACACTTTTGTCATATTTTCATTTAGAATGTTTTCAAAATTGATCTTTGTCCAGTTTTCCAAAAATTAAGAGATTTAATAGTGGTATGACATGGTCCAATTAAAAAAGTAAGGTTTGTAACATAATTCCCTCAACACATAAACATTGTTTGTACTTATTTATTTTACAATGTTCTGATACTTTTATAGTATACATTTAGATAGTGTACTTCTTTATTAATATTTTAGTCACTTAGGTCTTAATTTTTGTATACAACCCGGGCTGCGCCGGGTACTTTAGCAAGTTTATAATAGATAAAGGATTTCCAATTTGTTTCAAATAGCTTTGTTTTGTTTATGATTTCAAATATATCTGTTGAAAAATCTTCGAGCTAAAGCTCAGTAATGTTTTTATTATCAGAATAATATTGTTTCCTTTATCTTGAGGAAATCTAATAAGGAAGCCTGGCTCCAAGGCTATTTACCAGAATTGCCCCAGGAAATAACATCGGAAAAATCTCATCACGTTCCCATTTGTGCTTTTATACTTTCTGCAGAAAAGTCGGAGCTTTAGGATTCGGTCTACGGATCTTCTATTATATATAAAGCAGTAGAGATTCAAGTAAAGATCAATTCTTTTTCTCTGCTCAATCTGTTTCTTCTCACTGCAAAATAACAGCTGTTTCCCTTGCAATCTTATTCCTATTACTTTCAATTCACTTTTACTTATTTCCAATCCATTTTTATTTCAAGTAAATCTTTTTCTCTAGTATTTTTTTTTTTTTTTTTTGCAAAATAAGTATTTTTTGTGCGTGAAAAATTACATATTGAAAAATTGCATATATTTAGTTTATCATTTTAAATAAAAGTAATTTGAGAGAATAATCACGAGTAAATAATTAATATAAAAATTCCATTTTTGAAAACTGGTCTTAAGTACAATTTTTTTTTTAATTCTTCACCTTAGTTGTTTCTATGTGCAAAATTTGGGGAAGATTGAATGACGGGAAGTGGTTCAAAATTGGGGTAATAGGTGTGCGATGAAACTTACAAAGCAAAGTAATATAAGACCAGTAAAAACCATTTCCATTGTCATATCATATGTATGAGCATCTTGGTATATTTAGCTATGTTCAATAAGAATAATTATTTTATTTACACTCAACCCACGTTTATCTATATTCACTTTATAATTACTAGTTTATATATGTCAGAAGTAATCGAAGAACTATTAACTGCAGTGAAATAATAATAGCGATATCAATTTCTAGTTGCAAATATAAGCAGAATCATTCATCTTGTTTTTGTGTCTACTTGATTTTAATAACTATGTATGAATAAGAATCAATACTGACCTTATTTGTAATATTTATGTCTGGAATTGATCAGGGGTGTTATCTAAACAACATAATACATTTTATAATTTTGCCTCAGGGATATCTGTTAGTCTGAAATATCAAGAAGGCGTTATAAAGTGTACTCGTAAGATGATTTTAATTTTCATATATTTTCTATGTACAAAAGCAACACTAAAGTGTCCTCAAAAAGACTCGACAAATGCAACAAAGTCATAGTATATTAGTATTAGTATACACTTCACTAATAAGAAAATAAATAAAAACAGACTGAAAACAATACCTATACCATAGAAACAAAAATATGCTCAGAAATAATAATAGGTAATTACCTATTATTTGCTTCGAGTTTTTGTGGTTGCATTTGATTATTTTTGAATATTTCATTAAAATTTTCCATAATAATAACTTAATAAATCGAACCTGACCTAGCTATTTTCTTAGTAACTAGAATTTTTCCGGGATATCGATTTATATTATTAGATTCATATTTCAATGGACTGAATTTTAGAATTTTGTAAAACAAAGTCGGAATCTGTTTCTTTAGAGATTTGAGAGGAAGCGCCCCTAAGTTTAGAGATATGCCTCGGGATACGATTTTTCTGAACATGCCAAATGCCATCGAAATCAGCCCAGTAGTTAAAGCTCCATGTGACTGCTTTGACTACAGACTTAATTTAAAAATTATTTTTTCGGACCTAGAGGACGTCAAATCATGTAATTGAACCCAAATCACATTTTTGCACAAACTCAATACTTTCTTTTAATGTAAACTGCGAATATGTAAAAGTAAAAAGTTGACATACTTTTACTTAACATTTCGATTGATTGTAGTAATCAACAATAAAATCTAAAAACAGAAAAATAGCAATGCCCACACATCAAAGATTGTACCTTCTAATCAATAAAACAATGTATTTAGGTATAAAAGGAAAGTATTTACATTAAAGCAAAAAAAAGTCGTTTTTTTAATTTTTATTTATAATTTTGATCTATCCTCTCGCAATTAGGAGTAAATAAAAGTAGGATAATTAAAAAATCATCCGAACAATTAGTATAACCAACCAAGTACCGACCAATTAGTAGTTTATATAGTGTATAAGTGTATAAGTATTAGTACTGCTCAAAGGTGAACAGATCTTTTGGCCGTGGATTCTACTATCACTATCGTAAGTCAATTCTGCTTGAACTTGAAACTACAAGGACTGAAAATAAAATAATACAATAAATATTAGAATTGACCTTGTTTTCAGCTTGAGTAAATCAAGTAAGTTGTATGAGTCAGAAAGTTTCAAGGGGGGTTGAAATGGCTCTATAGGGGGTTAAGGCTCCCCCTGCCTTTAGTGAGTCATCGTCTGAGTTGGTTCTTCCCAACCCCCTCCCTATAAACTTTATTTATAGGGGTGTGAGGGCCATATAATTTTATACTCTCGTAATTCCTTGTTTTTCCATAAAATATCCCCCTTGGACTTTAAGTGAGGATGGAGGGTTAGGAACAATACGCAATAATAGCGTTTAGTCTAATTAACTGGAAGGAAAAAGTTGCTCAGACCATTCCCTTGTATTTATCCCTTAATTTGGTTATTAAAGGGAGAGTTAAGAACTTTTTTTATCCCTAATTTCTTTTAAGGGGTATTATGAAATAAAACCGTCGTATTTTTATAGCCATGATCAAAATTATTTGGACATTACTGAAATGGTATTCATTATCATTCATTCTTTCCATAATTTTCGAGAGTTTTAAGCAGCGCTTAATATTTTTCAATGTAGATTGATCAGAATAGAAATACTTTTATTGTAAGAGGTGGGTTTATTCTAGGATACGTTAATGAATTTAGGGATGCCTATTGCCTATTGTTTATAATTATGAATTTGTAAATTAAATCTATACATTCTTTTAAATAAAACAACGTACATATGTACCTACTTCGCTCATAAGTCCTTGTATATAAATCCCATATTTCTTTAAATTACACCTATAATTATTAAATTGAGTTGCCATATGAACAGTAATGTACAATTTGATGGATGCAAACGTACAAATTTATACCTACCAAAGTTTGTTCGGGTGTAAAATGTGTTAATTTGTTCTTAAAGGATTGCTTAGCACTCATTAGCTCTCAAATAACACTTAGAACTGAACATTAAAACTTGAATCCCTGGCTGTGATTACATTAAAACTTGAATCCCTTCCTTAGTATAAGAAAAAATTTTAATTAGACAATTAATTACGAACATTAATTTTTCTGATAAACCCTTTTATAACCAAACATATGACAATTAGCACTCATTTATTTTGTCTCATTTATAATGTGTAATCGATTGCAAAGTGTTGAACAAATTTGAAATGTCTATTCGAATAATATACGGGGGCTCACGAATAATTTATTAGAGTTCGAGCAGCGGAGCGGTTAAGAATTATCTTTTTTAACCATTCATATTTCATTTAAATAAGAGTCCTGAGGGATCTATTTAAAGATTATATTATAAATAAGCGTTGTATATGTATGGCTAAACATAATTGCAATCTCTAAAAAATAGAAAAATGGGAAAGAATTTTACAAATAGTGTAGGGTTGCTAAAACAACCCTTATAACCTTTTTCTTTAATTAATTACCCGCATAAAGCTGAGTTAAGAGTAGTTACTTTTTTTCATGCTCTACCCACGTTCATGTACTTAATAACCACACGTGTAATACTCGTACATCAATTACAGAAATAATCAAAGAGCTATTAACTACAATAAAATAATGACGTTTATCATTTTTAGTAGCAGATGTAATCAGAATCGGCAGTATGATTGGAGTAGTAAAAAAAGACCCTAAACGAGTTTAACTTTTTCATTCCAATCTCGCCTCGCTGCAGCAATATAAATATCTAGATAGACTTTAGGACTTCTAAAGATATAATAAAATCCTAAGAGTTGATCTATAACTTTCTATTTTTCTTGTCATGAGTTATTTTTATTTTAAATAACGTACAAATTTATTTCGTGTGTACCAAAATTTTAATTGCTTCCGAGCTTACCGAAGGTAATGGAAACTATGTGATCGTTCTGAATAACGAAAAATTTTTAGGTCTCCGATTTCAAAAATTCCAAGACAGAAATCCGTTTCAGACATCAGGCAACATTTTTGGTTCCGTGTCTGTCGGTCGGTCTGTCGTTCAATTTTGGCGAACCGACGTATCTTAAAAACAACACGTTCAATTTTAATGAAATTAGGGTGGTAGGATAATTAGCCCATTGTTGGTCCCATATAAGTTTCAACCTTCAGCGCCTATTTGTTTCTCTTCTACGTGCGCACAAACATACATTTATTTACACCTATAGCTTCAAAAGTACTTATTTGATTAGAATGAAACTTTTATAGTTTTTCGTAAGTAACCCGCAGATAGCCCCAGATTGATTTGAACTGTCTATGCTCTTTAACTTTTGATAAATAATTGATACTTCAATTCGTGTGAAAAAACAACACAGTTTTGACAGATTAAAAAAATAAAGCGGGGGAAACAATTAAACCAATTAGACAATAATGGTTTGTAAAAGCATAAAATCAATAAAGAACGTGGATAGGATGCGAGGAAGCTATGTGCCGCATCAATTGGCAGTCTATTTTTCAAAGGATTGCTAAGCACTTATATACATATATTATTTTTTATTTTGTTAAATTTATGGGAAAAAACTATTAATTCTATAAATAATTTTTTAAAAATAAATCGTCTACGCAATTAAAGTTTAAAAACCACCACCTTTTTGGATTAATTGAAGACTAAATTCAAACTTCAGAGACACATATGGTACAGAAAACAGTAAATTATGGTAAGATTATGATGGTGTAAGATTATTCATATATTTTGCATATACAAATGAACAAAAAACCATACATGAAGTATATCCTACGAATATAAATGTTTTCCTTTTAAGTCAGTGCTATTTATTTAATCCCAAAAGACTGACAAACTTCTACAGAAACAAGGTTTTTTAATTTCATATTCATTATTATATATTTTGCGTCCAATAGATTTATGTATTACATTTAGAAAACAAATTACACATATATTTCTTAAAGTGGTAATATGTATTCTATTTTTTTTTTTTTAATTTGTACTCCAAACAGTGAAAACATATGAAATGGAAATTTAATAGTTTAAATTTATATTTTAGCTTCTGAAATATTATATTAAGGCCTTGATATGCATTGAATATTATCCCACTCTTTTTTAATACACCTATATTGCATTTAATGTTATAATTATACTATATATTATAATAAACACCTTCTGCAGTAAAACTTAAATTTTACTTAATAATAAATATACAATCATTCTTGCTACAACAGACGTACATGTATCAAATAAATTTGATGAAGGTACGACCGTGGTAATTTAGGCTGTTTTTGTTTCTCATTTATAAATGAGTAATAATTACTCTTCTTAATTTATATGAAGCTTGTATTTTCTTATTGATAATATTTTTTTATAAAATTAAATAGGCCAATGAAATCAATTTAATCTCGAAATAACATTATTATTTATCTCCATCTATAAAAGTTAAACAAATTGCCTCAGTGAAAAGTTGTCAGTATTTTAGTGATTTGATCACGCAAGAGTATGATTGGGAATAGACGCAGTGGAGAGGGCGCAGAGACTGGGGGTAAGGGCGTGGTACCCGTCAGTAGAGTCTGGGTTGGAAAATCAATGTGGGGCTGTAGACCCCCCTTTACCTCCCCCGTCATCAGACTGGCGCCTACACCCTATACCAACTTAGCCCTTGGGTAGGGTGAGAGCGAGTGAGACCCATCTTTCACTACCAGACCAGTCCCTAATACACCCTTGGGCTTTTACAGGAATTTTCACTTTAGAAATTTTCTTGGGAGAGGGTTTTTTTTCCTCTGCTCGTTCAGCTGGTTATTTTTCCATTCGATGGAAGGAGTTAAGTTAGGCTAAAAAGAAAAAAAAGGGTAAGTTATGTAAGAGAGTTTTTTTAATATCTCGTTGCCTGTAACGAGAAATAAATGTCTGGAAATAAGAAAAAATATTAAAATCCTAAAGAAATAAAACAACAGAATACGTACAGAGGAAAAATACTCGTGTAATCCTCAAATTTCCTTTAAAGAGTATATTCCAAGTCTTACCATACATCATATTCCTATTTGTGTAAGAATACAATCCTCATACTTTAGCATCCATATATTATCTTATAACGTATTCCTTCCACGGATATAAAACAAAGTATATGCGGTTTTATATTATCATTTGAAAAAAGTATGATAAAAAGCCCTACAAGTGTAATAACTAGTATTACTGGGCAATGCAAGTGTAAAAAAAGACAATATCTGAACGTTATATATTTATTTATTTATTACTCCTATTTTTCTCTTTATAAATAGATTTAATATATTTTTTAGACACTGAAAAATATCTAGAGTAATGTAGTAGAGTTAGATAGCTACTATTAAAACCATAAAAAGACATATAAAATATTTCCTTCGAAACTTTTTCTTTCTATTTTAAATGCGATTGAAGATAAGAAACTATTGCCCATTTTTTAAAAGTATTACATTATTAATTGAATTATTAAAAATAATTTTACTTAAAAAGACTTGAAAATTCGATATTAAGTGTTAAAATTTGACAAAGGCAAGTATTAAGGTTGAAGTTAGTTTAATTATTTGAAGTGGGTCTCTTAAGTGGTACTTAACTTAATAAGGAGGTAAAATGATTTTGTTAAGACACGAGTACAATATAAAGCTGAGTGAATATAAAAATAACCGTAACATTCTAATGCTGAGGAAAGTGTTTATATTTCATTAAAACATTTATGTTAGTGTTGCTTTTTATTCACTTCTCTGACTCTGACTAATTTAAATTGCTATTTGTTCACTCTAATGAACCTTTTTCACATTCAAATTTAAAGTTAGTAAGGGCCACAGACGAAATGAAACAATTACATACAGTTATCCATTAAACAAGTCTTATTTTTGTATACTAAGCGTGAATTTAAAGCAATGCCGCATTGGCAGCAACAGTCCAAATTACTCCTTAAAAAAATCGATTCGAGACTGAGACAAACTTTCTCAAATTCGAGATTATAATTAGTGCCCGGTGTTTTCCATTTATTACTTTTCGTAGGTGCATTTAATTATTATTGAACAATTTATCAAAATGTATCCGTATCCTAAATATAACTTCTCCTCGGCACCAAATCGAACTCGGCCTCTCACCGTCTGCGTTTAAGCTATTTTCTCGGGGACTAAATTTTGCCGGAGAAAACGGCTTATATCGTTAGATTTTTATTTAAATAGACTATATTTTAGAATTTTTTAAAATCAAAATCGTTGGAACCATTTTCGAGAATTTATTTTATGTAGTTTTTTTTTGCGTTTTTGGAGGGTAGCGCTCCTAAATTTAAAGATATACATGTATGCCAAATTTCGTCAAAATGGGGTAAATAGTTTAGGCTCCAGGTGTCTGCATTGACAGACGACAGACAGAGGACAGATAGGCGACAGATAGACGTCAGACAGACGACAGACAGCGCTCCTAAATTTAAAGATAAAATTTGTTTTTAGATGTTTGGCTTGGAGTATGATTTTTCTAAACATGTATGCCAAATTTCGTCAAAATGGGGCTAGTAGTTTAGGCTCCAGGTGTCTGCACTGACAGACGACAGACAGGTGACAGACATTCGACAGACAGATGACAGACAGAAGACGGACAGAAGACCGACAGACGACAGACAGAAGACGGAAGATGGA
Source organism: Gerris buenoi (assembly GCA_001010745.2). Taxonomy (NCBI): domain Eukaryota; kingdom Metazoa; phylum Arthropoda; class Insecta; order Hemiptera; family Gerridae; genus Gerris; species Gerris buenoi. Next base: position 37,237 of record KZ652109.1, read on the forward strand.
CAGACGACATACAGACTTATTTAAAACTAGTGAATTGGTTAAGATATTACCTGCATAATTACTCAAACTAGCCTTTAAATATAGATTGTGAATATAAATATACCATAGGTTATTAAATTAATTAAATCCAAAACATTCCCTGAATTTAGTAAAACTAGAGTTTTACCGGACAAATTCGAACTTTATTGTCAAGAAGGATTCGATTTAATAAAGCTGTAAGAGAATTCCGTATTTTATATTAGAGGATTCCAATGTGTCCCGTCCAAAGGTGTAGGAGTTTTATTTAACTGAATCTCTGTTGAACTCCAGATGAATTCTACTTATCCCTTACTTGAGACCTACAATCGATTTTCCGATAATGGGTTGCCTGTTTCTTGTCACCTAGGACATAGGACTAGAAGGGACACGCCCTATCACAATGGATTCCATCAGACAAAAACTTCCTTTTCAACATTCCCACTACACCGAACGGCTTGTATTGTATAGGAACATATTAATTAAAACGGTTCTCTGGTAAATGAACGAGGTTTTTATAATTAGATTCGGGGATAGATTAAATTTTACAGCCCGGGGCCTGTGATGGTCCCGGGTGTTTGTTTGGGAGAGGGGTCCTCATTGTTCGAGGTGACTCCTGACTCCTACAACTTTTTACCGTGGAACTCTTTCCTTCCGTCTTCCTTTTTAAATCTCTTGACTTCCCTTATCAACTTTCTCTTTGACTGGACTCCCCGTAGGTTGTAATAACAGCACATGAAGCTGATTTACATGAACGTGGGAAAAACTATATATTTGATGCAGCGATATTGAATGTGTCCGGAGAAATATATAGATTGTAGTTATCTATTCTGAATATATTTATGATTGTAATGGGTTCTTCTTTTGCAGAAAGTAACTACGAGTTTGTTCCTTTTCACTGTATTTGCATATTACAATTACAATATAATAACAATACTCTTTTGAACAAAGAATAGATTTTTTTTTAAATGATATTACTTCTGAAAGAAGAAAATTGCCCATCAAATTTCTAATCCATATAACTTTTTAGGGTTTTGTAGATACTTCTCAAAACCCTTATGCCGAGGGTGATGTGTCAGTCCGTCTGTCGCTCTTTGGTTCATAGGGCCCATGAGTGCCCATATGTTTTTTCCAGGGGGGGGGCCAATGCCACCGGGGAGGGGGTGGGGGTATGTTTCTTGAAAGCAAAACACCTGATATGACTACAGGAGTATATATTTTTCCTCTTTTTCTCAAAGCTAGGGGGGGGCCAAGGCCCCCCCCCCCTGCCCATAGGTATGGGTGCCCATGAATAGGGCCCGAACCGTTTAAGTGAAAGTGTTAAAAATTGAAACACTGGTGCATCTTTTTGGCCCAACCACAAGAAAAATATACAGAAGTTCAACATTAAATTGCGCATGCGCAATTCGAAAAAATGTGGTAAACTCAAAAATTTATATTTTATTTAATTTTTGAGTGGGGTATCAAATAAAAGCTACTGAAGAGTAGGACACAAATATATGTATGCTTTTTTAAATTTTGCACTCCATATAGGGGCAAAAAATCTAAATATACCCAAGAAATCCCCCCCTAAAACTACTATAGATCGGCAGGTGCTAAAATTTCGAAATAATTCATGCTAATACCTTATTGTAGGGCGATGGAAATTCCGGGTCTTCATCCCAAATTTTCAAAAATTGCCAATTTTGGGCGCGATAAAGTGAAGTGCGCCCAAAATTTTATTTTTTAAATTTTGAGTTGGGTATCAAATGAAAGCTGCTGAAGAGTAGGATACAAATTTATATTTGCTTATTTAAATTTTTCATTCGATATTGGTTTTATAAGTCAAAATATACCCCCAAAAAAATCCCCCCCCAAACTTTATATATATAATGGCTGGTCCTAAAATTTCTTAATTATTCATGGTTATACCGTATGTTTGGGTGATAAAAATTTTCCGAAAAATTTAATTTATCTTGTCGTTATTACCGATAAAAAAAAATGTTGACCCCCTGGGGGATAGAAACCCGGGACTCTTGGGATCGCAGAAAAAAAAAATCATAATTACATAACGGGTATGCTTTATCATCAACAAAACCCTAATAAGTACTTGGATTGGTACCTAATAAGTAGTAAGGGGGGGGGGCACAAAATAACCCCGGGAATCGATAGAGGATCAAATTTTAAGAAAACTTAACAAAAAAACTTTACACTGCTTTATTTCTTAAAATTTGATCCTCTATCGATTCCCGGGGTTATTTTGTGCAAAGGAATTTCCACCCCCCCCCCCCACGCTTCGGAGTGGCAGACATGCATTTTTTTGATCGTCTGCACCAAAGGTTCATTTTGTAATAAAAATTATCCATGTACCTTATGAGAACATTCTTCATGTAGCCAGCTCTCGGTCTAAAAGTCTATTGGAACAATTTTAAGTGATCATATTTGTATAAAATATTAACAGTTACAAAAATGGATGATACAATCTATCTAGCGTTAAATAATAAGTATTTAAAATTACTTAAAAGTTAAATAAAATGTGATGTAAACTTATCAAGTACTGATAAAATATCAAATTATACATTAAAGGTACACTATTTTAAAATATACATCAAATATAGTAAAACCTTAATGTTTGCTTGCCACAGACATTTGTTTGAAAATGTTTAATTTGTTTTGTAGTTCAGTAGAAATGCAGACAGATGATTTTGGTTTTTGTAAAAGGACATGTCAAATAAGTCTGTCAATATAGTGGCACATACCTTTCTCATCCTAGAACGAATGGTCCTATTATAGAACGAATGGGAGAACAAAAAAAAAATATGACGCCACTGGGAATTTAAAGTTTGGTTCTTTGGAATGGCAGACATGCATTTTTTTGATCGTCTGCACCATAGGTTCATTTTGTAATAAAAATTATCCATGTACCTTATGAGAACATTCTTCATGTAGCCAGCTCTCGGTCTAAAAGAAGAGTGGAAACCTTTAGAAAAATTTGGCAACAATGTTTCTTGATCTAATAAATAAAGTGATTGAGTATAAATGAAATAATAAGATTAGAGGTATATAAATAATTTGTTATTTACGTTTAGAGTCTGCTTGTGAATGAAATGTTATTGCCTGTTTTTATTTAATGTTAATGTATATTTTGTCTTATTGAATTAATCTTTTATGTTGTTAATTTAATTGTTATAATATTGTCAAATATTTATATAAAACTATAATTAAAACAAAATGTATTATATTTATATCTATGATGTAAACGTAAACAAACACTAACTCAAGGCCACTATAGGCTACCACAGTGAAAGCTGATTTGAATATTATAAAAAAAAAAAAAAAAAAAAAGATTTTATATTTATAATATTTAATAAATGGTTATTATTATTATGATTATGATTATTATTATTTAAATTATCTTTCTTTGCCCAGTAACAAAATATTATTTCTAAGCAAGCATCCTAAAGTACATAGATGGAGTAAGTTTTCGAAGGTTAAGTGCGTTTATTCTGGAAGAGGTAATATTAGATTAAAACATAATAAAATTAAGTATTATCGATATTCTTCTTTGAAACCTTGGTATATATTTGCCTAATTTTGAGTGACCTAATTTCTTTTAAACATTTCTTATATTTTAAGATTTTATCAGTGTTTAATAACGACGCTAATTCTACTAATAATAACTGTTATTAAATATATTACTGTTGTGTATCGATGAAATTATTAATTTTTGGTAAACGACTTAAGTACTTATGAATCATTTGTTTTTATTCTTCTGTTGTGATTTGGGATACTTTTATTTCTATAAATTTCAGTGGTCTGTTAGTACTATATAATACGACATTATTTTTATTTTGACATCTATCTCCTAATAAGTTACTGTCCTAAAGTTACTGAATGCTAGGATTTGAATATAGCTTAAACAAATATTAAATGTATTATATTATATGTATTCAATAAAAGCTATACTATTTATCACTTTACATCCATATTCAAATACTAGTGTTTATTTCCCTTTACTGGTAAAATAAATCAGAGAACAAACTCATAGAAAAACGCGATGGGAACATTAGCATAGGACTAGATGAGGAATTTTCAGGTCAAAGTTCAACGGTTAACAAATAAAAACCATTGATCGATTTCTACAACAGAACTCCAGACCGACCTTATTAAGTCAGAAACAACAAATAATAAACTCGCTAGTATAAAATTCATTTAGCTAGGTTATATTTATTTATTTGCTTTTATTTAGCTGGTCCTATTATACAGGGTGTTTGGTCGAAGATGTAACAAACGAAGAGGGCATATTCTACCCATCATTTGCAACAAAAAACACTATATATACCATGGGTCAATTCTCAATAGTTTCGCCACAATTATTTTTTTTGTTATTTTCCAAGGTACGTCCATTTTACTTTAAAAAATCGATTGCTGCACCTAAAATATTGATGATAGAGCTGAAATAAAGGTACCGTTGGAAAGAGGAGAAAATTTCAGTTTAGAAAATGTCTATTTCAAATGCTTTAAAGGAGCAAAACATATCCATAAATTTCATTTTATTGTTAATTTTATCAAAAAAATTAAAATTTATTTTTGTTTAAGCCTGTAATTTAGCCAAAACGGCATGAGCTACAGTTTGCCAAATTTCAGTAAAACTTCTCCATTAATTCCCCTTCAATTTAAGTACCATAACACTATTAGTTGATATGCAATTTTTTTTTAGCTATGATTGAGTTTTTGTAAAAAAACGACCGTAAAAACGCGTACAGACCACCTTGCGTATTACCTAGAGGAGAAGTCTTAATTTTTATAATTACCCTAATAAGTGAGATGAATGAGTGGATTTTTTTGTCACATTAAATTAAAGATTACTGCAGACTGTCCAATCCATAGGTCAATCCTAATTGACCATATGGACTATGTAAAAGTTAACTCTTATTATAAATATTTGACCAATGTAAGTTTTTTTTTATTATTATTATTTTTTTTTTTTATTTAATCATGTTAAATGCAATTCTACATTAAAGATTTTGCCCAACAAGTTTTTCTATACAAAACTTATTTCTACAATAGCATTATAATTTTTAGTGTATTATTACTGTTTCCACAGTGTTGTTTTTTTCAACAATGTTAACCCCCTTATTTTTATTCTTTAATGAATAATTGCATTTAGCATGATTAAGTTTGAAAAAAATAAAAATAATATTACTTCCCATTGTTATAATGATAAATTATATTCCGGTCAAATATCATAAGAGTTAAAATTTCCTTTTACATAGTCAATAGGACTATGGTCAATTAGGTTGGACCCATGGTCATTATGGTCTGCAATCCTCTTTAATTTAATGTGCAAAAATTGTGTACGCGTTTTTACGGTCGTTTCTTTTTTACAAAAACTCAATCATAGCTCAAAAAAATTGCATATCAACTAATAGTGTTATGGTACTTAAATTGAAGGGGAATAAATGGAGAAGTGTTACTGAAATTTGGCCAACTGTAGCTCATGCCGTTTTGGCAAAATTACAGGCTTAAACAAAAATAAATTTTAATTTTTTTTATAAAATTAACAATAAAATGAAATTTATGGATATGTTTTGCTCCTTTAAGGGATTTGAAATAGACATTTTCTAAACTTAAATTTTCTCCTCTTTCCAACGGTACCTTTATTTCAGCTCTATCATCAATATTTTAGGTGCATCAATCGATTTTTTAAAGTAAAATGGACGTACCTTGGAAAATAACAAAAAAAAAATAGTGTGGCGAAACTATTGAGAATTGACCCATGGTATACCTAGTTTTTTTGTTGCAAATGATAGGTAGAATATGCCCTCTTCGTTTGTTACATCTTCGACCAAACACCCTGTATAAGTTATATATTTACTTTCATAAAGAAAATGACAAACAATAAAATATTATAATCCTATTTATATAAAATATACATATAAACTTTTTTATCGAATTCAATTTCACGCTAAAGTATTTATTTTTAGATCAAGGATTATTACTATTAAAGTTAATCATAAAACGATGAAAAGTTTCTAGTCAATAGTTGCAAAAATGGATGACGCAAAAAAACCATGACAAATAATAATATATAACAAAATAAGTAAAAACAAATTTTATTTCAATATATTTTACTAAATTATAATTCTAATTATTCTATTATAAAAATAAATGTTAATTTCATGAAAGCTCTAAAAGATCAGGCGGAGACGCAAACAACGTAGGGCAGGTCAGCACGGTTTTTTTTGAACCGCTAAAAAATATGAGACAGCGCGAATTAAAACACTACATCCACTAGTGTCGGGTAGGTCCCGTGTGGCGTAGAATTGTCCATCCCTGCACTGTGCTTCAATTCACGCAGTTTCGTATATTTCCGCGGTTGAAAAATGCTACCCTGCTCTGCGTCGCAATGTGCGCCCGGATTTAATATTTTTTTACAAATTTTTAAGTTGATGTAGTTTAGCCAAAATTTCTATTAACATCTTTACTTAGAAAACCATGTTCAAAAACATTTACTTAGTTTTTAGCGAATTGAGCATGTATTTACTTTGACCATAAGAGATCAAGTGTTTCAAATTTTATTAAATATACGTGTCGATAACCACACCTTTGATAAATTAATCTGTACTGTTTCAGTTAATATGTTTTAGTTTGTCTTTTATAATCTAAATCGATGTTTGAACTTTAAAGTGCAGTTCGCTGGAAAGTGATAAGTTAAAACAACAGACGATAATCAAAAAATCAATAGTTGTTTTATGATTTTACTAAATGAACATATGTACTTCAGTATATAATTTTAAAAAGGATGCATTTTTTTTGTTTATTTATTACCAAATCACCATGTAATTCAAATAGTAATAATTGAGACGAACGATAGACCATACATTTAAGGGCCATTATATATAATATATAATAGAAGTTTATCAGTTCATTTATGTTAGGTCATTAATATCTATCCGTTGTAATTATCACCAAAGGGATAAATGACTGTATACGTATTACGTATATACATTGTACTGTACATATATGTTGTCAAATGCTATATGCAATTATAATACTAATACATATTATTAAAATACTAATACATATTAGTAATAACTGCATTGAACTTAGGTTCAACAGATTTATGCATCTATACAGAGAATAATACGGCAATTTTGAATCGCCATGAACATAAGATTTTTTTTTTTAAATTTACCAATTATTTTTGCAAATTGCTTCTTTACCTCCTGTTACTGGACGAATGGTCGTGCGAGTATAAAATAAGTAAGTATAATGAGGAAAATTTTATTTTGTGGGATAAGAAGCAATAATAATATGGAATCATTTCTGAGCTAACTTTGACATACCATCCATTTTATCAAAACGGACAAGTAATTTTAGAAGTATGGGCGTTTACAACGTGTTGACAGACAGTCTGACATAAGACCAGTTATGTTTCCATGTGACTGAAACCCATTTTTCAATGAGTAAATTTAAAAAAAAAGTCATGCGGCACAACTACAGGTTAGGACTGATTTTTTGGCCAAGTTTCAACTCTCTAGGTTTAACACCTTGGGCGCTACGATGATAACACACGTACACACATACACACATACATACGTCATGCTGAAAACCACTCAGGAGGTCTTAAAAACACCTGAAACGGATAATTCCGTTGAAATCTCTAAAAAAAAGTTTTGGTGAAAACAATACTTTTCCTACTATTAGTAGTGAGGAAAAGTAAAAATATATAAACTTAATATTAGTCAGGGTGCCCATAGGCAAAAAAGTCAATTATACATACTCTTTCCAACCTCTTTGTATGGCTTGTTTAGGCCAAGTCTGACACCGTTTTCCTCTGTGACTTTTTTTGGGATTGGGGCGTTTTCCAGTATTTGTTCTGAAACATGCCGGTTTTACACATACTAAAAAGTGATAGATACTGTTTTTATTTTTATTTGAATAGCTTGATAACTTCAAATGATAGCGTAAGATAAAATTCTGACACCAAATATTAGTGTCTGCTCTCCCGTCGGACAAACACCATGTCCATGTCGGAAAAACGACCATCGGAAAAGTGATTAATAACCAGCTGATTTTCTCAAGATACATTATTTGAACCCTATAATTCAACATTTGAATATTATCTAACGCAGAAAATGTTCCGATTCTTCAGTCTGACGCGACGCTTCAAAAAAATTATAAAATTTTTTTTCAAACATTTTGGTTTTTTAAATTAAACATACAATTTAGTAAACAAATTGTCTGCTGAAAGTGGGGCTTTTTCATTATAATTTGAAATAAAATCTTTTTTAATTTGTTGTTTTTAAGTTATCAAGCTATTCAAATAAAAATAAGAACAGTATCTATAACTTTTTTGGTACGTATAAAACCGGCATGTTTCAGAAAAAATACAGGATAACGCCCCAAAACCAAAAAAAGTCACAGAGGAAAACGGTTTCAGACTTGGCCTAAACAAGCTATACAAGAGGTTTGGCAGGAGTATGCGTATAATTGACTTCTTTGCCTATAGGCACCCTGACTATATATAATTTCGTTTAAAAATACAAAAACTAATAAATTTAATTGAAGTCTTAAGATTAATTGCTCTTCGATAATACATTATAATGTGTAGATGTCAAGTGTTATTTCTCAGTTTTCTTCTACATTACAAAACACCAATAGTTTGGTTATTTATATATATTTCATATAGTTAGTCCATAAAAGTTTTACATCACGGATTTGCTTTCAGCTAAATATTTACAAGTCAATTAGGTTCAATCCTGAATGCATTTAAAGTTGAATAATCTGAATAATTATGTCTTTTAGAAAGTTATCGGCTTAAAAAGATTGTAAGAAAGAAGTTAAAAAAACAAGTTTGCAAGATATAATGTTATAAAGAAAAAAATTAGTAGCAAAAAATGAAATAGATATACCAAAAATTATTAATGCAAATGAGAGTTTTAAAATGCTCTTGGTTTTTTTTATTAGAAAAATAGAATTTAATTATAACCTTTAACTTTTAACACCTTAGAACTATTAGAGTTTTTTTACACTAAACTTCTTGTTCGTTACATCAACCATGATGCTTAGAATTATAGGGTAGAGGTAGAAAAGCAAAAGCTAATTGCTATTTAACTCCAAAAAAATGTACAGTAAATAATTATCGTTAATGTTTTAACGCCTCTTAATTCTTAATGCAACAACTCAAAACAGAACTAATATAATTAAGCTTAAACTTCTATCTATGCGATATAAAGCCACATAGCTGACACACTTTTTGACATTAATGTTAACAGATTTCAAGAATACCATGTTTTTTTGTTTTTTTTTTTTTTTACTTTTTTTCACCTTCTCCGAAGGT
>KZ652109.1:55799-87369 GCA_001010745.2 Gerris buenoi
AGGACAAATGACATTGATATCAATTAAAATATGTTTACAATTATGTATTATTTTTAAATTAGTCAATTTTAATAAATATTAAGTAGTAAAAGATAAAAGATAAAAGAAATCTATCTAAGTATACGAGTAATAAGTGCTAAGCTTTGTGAAAACAAGGTATTTAAACAGGCGACTACGAGCGACTACAAGCGACTAATCCCATTTCAATGGGAGAAGTCGCTAGTCGCCTGTTGTCGCATGTAGTCACGCGTAGTCGCCTGCTCAAAGTCCCTTGCAAAGGACGAGGTTATATGGTACTCTATATATTCGGATAGGTCGCGCATAGTCGCCTGTTGTTGCCAAGTCGCTTAGTCGCGCGTAGTCGCTTCCAGTGGAAGACCGGCCTAAGGGTTTTTAGGACGACCTCGAAACCCTAAAAAGAAGTTATAGAGTCTCTCTAGTCTCTCCCTGGATTTTAAACAGGGAGGATTCATCAAGTTTTTAATTTAATTTAAAATACGTTTTGTATATATATATGTATGTATATATACAGTATGTCCCAGGATCGACTTGACGATACGTGAAGTGACCGAAAAATTTCATTCTTGATCATCCCTCCTGCATGTCTTCAAATGAAGATTTATCGCATTAACAATGTTCTACCCTACCATGTAACCTGTTCCCAAAAATTGAGATTTTTTTAAATCGCACAAGAGAGAGTGAACCTAAATTTTAATTTTATGAAAAAAAGTCATTCTTTATAAAAGATTATATTTCTCTAATTAAGAGAGAAAATACAAAAAATATTTTTTGTATTTCACCCCCCCCCCCCTTTCCCCGCTTACCTCACTTGTAATTGTGAATTGAAATTAATTGTTAAATAGAACTATTTGATTAAAATAAAAATTTATTAAAAAGCAGAAATTTAAGTAAATTAATTTTTATAAACCATTACTAAGATATCATTTTTATATTAATGATATTATTGGCTGTTTTTCTATTAACTAAGCATGTCTATTTCAACAATCAAAACAATCAAAATTTTTTTATTCAAAACGATCTTCAAAATGTTTCCTTAGTTTTCTTTAATTTGTTTTCTTCTTATTCTAAGTGAGGTAAGCGGGAGGGGGGGGGGGGNTTTTTTCATTTGATTTAATGACTGAACTATATATAGAAGAACTATAATATGGGATTCTTTTTGATAAGTGACATTTAACAGATTATATTCCTTTGTCCAATAGTTAATTAGACAAAGAAATATTATCTCTTCAGCGCATATTATAGAATATAATAGGAAATATCATATTATAATAGGAATATCATTCCTTGCTAATATCATTTATCCTTCTTGATATCATTTATTAAGTTACACTTATCAGAAGGGTCCATATTCTGTAGTTCAGCCAGATATGTAGCTAGTATAAATTACAAATATTAAAGTAATGTGAAAAAACTTTCAATACGTATGAATATTGTAAAGCGAGTTATGAGTTATTTTTCTTAAAACGGTTGTGCGAGTATGGCATCATTATTTAAATAATTTGAAACACTTTAAGTAGACGTACATAATATACCACGGAGAAAATATCGTAGTAGAGGTTCTGTTTTTTATGTTATCTGGTACATCATTTAAAATTTGGCTGTTTGTTACCTCTATTAATCAATATTGAAATTTATTTAGAATTAAATCAGTTTAATTATTCCGAAAAGTAAGTTCGAACTAGGGAGGGTAGACGGAAAAAATGCCCACGGGAAAAATGCCCACGTGAAAAATGCCCACGGAAAAAATGCCCACGGGAAGAAAAGTCCAAAATAATTAACTTTAATCGTTAATGGTAGTTTTCAATTATGATTATTTAATTTTTAACGTTAACAAATTTTAACCTATTTTTAAATAGAATAGCCATTAGGAGTATTGTATTTTTAAGTTATATGTATAACTGTAAAATTACTGTAAATAAGATGCATTTTCTTCAAAATCGTAGGGTTTTTACATGGTATTACTGATCACCATGAATTAATCCCTACAATATGTTATGTATGATACAGTACACAAATTGTAACAATAACAATATTGTACAAACATACACACTTGTTGCATCATATCAATAGGTCAGATAGTACTGACGATTGTCATTCCTACGGGAAAGTATTCCTACTTCAGCAGTGTTCAATGTTTTGTTGTTTTTTTTTTAGATGTGTTAACTGTTTGAACATATTTACATTCTAATTGCCTTGGTTTTTATCTAAAATATATGATTTATCAAAATGATAATGTGTAATAACGAAACTAGCTGAAGTAAAATCTGGCGATGAAAGATGTTGTTTAAGAAATCATTTACTTTCTTACTGTGAATAAATATCTATATCAACTTCTCAAAATAGGAATGAAAATTATTTTACTCATTTATTTTTTTTAACAAAGAGTCCCCCTTACATTTATTATTTACAATAAAATAATTATTTACAATACTAACATTACAAGTACAAAAAATAATTATTATGCCCTTCTTCTTCTCAAGTTGCTTGCTATACGCCGTAGAAACGTCTCTCTGTTCTTCCTAGAATAGCTATTCTATTTAAAAATAGGTTAAAATTTAAATAATCATAATTAAAAACTACCATTAACGATTAAAGTTAATTATTTTGGACTTTTCTTCCTGTGGGCATTTTTTCCGTGGGTATTTTTTCCGTGGGCATTTTTTCCTGTGATTNGACTGAATGCCAAAAAATGCCGGATTTATTATTCAATAACAAATTGATTCATCTGCGCGTAATCCTATTCTAGAGATAGTGTTCTGGTCGATGGTCGATAAAGCTATTTATATTTGTATTTTTTATTTTTTTTTTACTAATCAGTTTTTACCAAATACAATATTAAAGAAAATAATTCTAATAAACTTAATTCAAATATATTTTTGTCTGGAGTATATTTTTTTTAGCAGTGCATTTTTTATAATATCGTGCATCTGCAAATATTTTGTCCTGTTTCTTTTAAAATTTGATTTTTATAAGATAAATAAATAAAAATGCTTTTAAAGATAGCATGTTTTATTATCCAATTAAAAAACAGTCAATCTTCTTAAATGGGGCCTTCATAAAATAAACTTATCCATCAAAACAATCTGATAGAAACCATTCAATATATATGTTTAAACGACTTCACTAAATCAAGGATTTTTAAAGGAAACCGTTTATCTTATACAAGGTATTTTTTTATAGAAATATTTGCATAATATTCATTTAATACAGTATGTACTTATCCGTGACACGTAACTTAGATACTATCTTTAGCTCTGCCTCAAGCCTCACACCAGATATTTTACATCTCGTTTTAAAATACATAACCGAATAAGAAACTGGTTTATTAAAGATATTGCAGTTTGACGAAAAAAAGTATGCAGTAAACAAATTTATATAATTTGAGCAATTACGGAGGAAAAAAAACTAGTCAGGCAACTTCCCTATTTCTTGGGAGAAACGAAGATTTGATTTAATTGGAATAGTGCTATAAGGAGAGTTGATGCAGTATACGAATAAAACTCATTTTCATTTTGGTTTTATTATTCTTTACTTCCTTTTAGATGTACCTGTACCAATACGCATTTCATCTTTTAACTCTCTGGAAATTGGGTTAGTAGCACAAACTGTAAATATTTAACGATAATTCTAATCAAGGCCAAGAAAGAAAAACATCATACACCTTGAGTGAGTTAATTCCACAAAAAATAAATAATACTGAAGTAATAAAAAAAATAAAAGTATCCTTACACCTCTACCCTATTAAAAAGTATTAGTAGCAGATTATTAGCTGTTCGCTGAGATACAATTATTGTTGTTCGTTTTTTTTGTTTTTTCTAAAAGCATATTTGGTATGTAGTTGGTTTACCATGTAAAGCGATGATTGTTTCTTCACTCAGGTGACACATTCGGCTAGTCTAGCAGTGAAAGCCTGTTCATGTAACAGTGAGGTTAAAAATCTGATCTAAATATAACAGGAACTCCTATTTAGGACTAAAAATGCTGGTTGCTTTAAAGGGGTTTTGTTGTGACACTCCAATGACATACTATCACTTATGTTAAAGAACTCAAGATTAAGAAGGAGTAACACTTTCCTCTTCGTGGCTGCGATCTATGGGCGTAGTTATAAAACTAAGTCAAGCATCTTCAGATTAAATAGGACAGTATCCCTACAAAATAAATCAATTAATACTAAAGCTAATGCTGCTAGAGGTAGTCTTGATTTTATCTTATAAAGGTACCATATCAGTTTTGGAGATTTTTCAAAAGTCTGAGAACAATTTAACTTGGAACAGGGATGATACGCAGCAATCATAATTTTATAGTGTAAATATAAAAATCAAGCATTGGCAAATACGCTTAAATCTTACACTTAAGTTGATTCCGTACTACTAAACAACTATTCCAGACATGCAATTCTCTGACCTTTGCCACCAGAGACCTTAGGGCCTTTCAGCCATTAAATTAAGTTTCTCATTGCTTTTACAAATTACTAAACGTTCTTCTCATTAACTTTAACAAAATCGGCTCTGCTTCCTCTATATGCAATTCATCAGTATGCATTTCAAATTTCAACATTAAACACGTTTCATTTTCAGTTCATTTTTTCGTCCAAGGTCGTCATCGACATTTTTTGGAAAAGTATTATACACATCAAATTGACAAAACGCATATCGCATATTTATACTGACGTTGCGAGGCTGCAAAATGTCTCGATTAAGAGTTTTATGGGCTAGTGTGATAAAAAAAAGTATTAATATATCCGCTTTGTTACTCTTTATGAGACCACCACCATATTCGTCTGGATGCCTGCATACAGATATTGTCTCATCAGGGTAAAAAGAATGTGACACAGTTTCCACCAGATGCGGGACTATTAGGGCGGGGTTGGGGGTTGCTTCGAGGCTTGATCGACCCAAGCTCGGTCCGAACCAACGAAGGTGAATGAACTTTTAAGGGTTCGATCCAACCACCTCACCCTGTCATGCCCTTATATGGGCATTTTTACATCCCCACTGGGCGGCATTCTACACCCGTGATGCAGACATCCTGAGATCTATTGAGATCGAGCCCTACCTCAACACTAGATGCATTAATTAGCTTTGAGCTACGTTTATATAACTAACGCTTCGCGATCAGAGGAATAAAATTATGATCTTCAATTATAAGTAATTACCTAATGATATCAACTGATATGAGAACTCATTTCCACCAAAAATGATTGCCTGTTTTTAAACATCGCAAATTAAAGTTCTATAACCTTAAACATCTATGCCTAAAGAGTAATCACTAAATTTTTTTAGGTTACATGAGGGGATGCTGCATTTTATCGTGAAAAAAGTGTTTGGATGTTCACTAAACCCATTAAAAATCTTAAGTTTAAGTTCAATTTTATATTTATTCTTTTTATTTTGAGTAGAGTAGAAGCATGCTTCGAGTAATAAATTATCTTGTACTTTATAAGATATCTGCTGCCTTGAACTAAGGTTGTTCAAAAGCATCAAGGAAGGAGCATATTTTGTAATGCACAAAAAGGCAGAGGAAAAAGATATAGGGGTTCCCTTTCAATGCCCTTTTACCCAAGATTCTTTTTTTGAGAGACCAACTTCAATCTTAGTCACTCAAACTTCTAATGCAAATACCTACTGTGATAAAATAATGTTAATATGTTTTGCGTATGATAATAATAATAATGTAAAATGTATAATTTATTTCTAAATAAAAGTTACTTTCTTATTTTCGGTTTTAAACTCTGCTTATTTTAACTTTAACTTTAAATTCAAGAGAAACCGAGCTGATAGCCAAATCCGAATAAGTCTGACTAAGCGATAAATGTTAAATTCAAAGAATATATTGCTATTAAAAGTTTTACTAACCAAGTTTATTGTAGCTGAAGCACAGCGTCCAACCGCTGATTGCAGAAGTTTACAGCTCACAAGCACCACCTTATGAGGAATTCGGCCTCGTTTCCCATCTGCGTCATATCCTATCGCAACATAAAATAATTGTATTAATGCATGTAGTAGTGTGCATGTACTATAAGAGATTCAACTATATGAAAGTGCATATACATAGTTAATTTATTATGTAGCATTCAAGAATAACCCTTAAGTATTAAAAACAAACAATACATATAAAAAAAAGTTTTAAATTTTTAATTATAATAATTTCCAATTAGATTTCTATTTGAAATTATTCAGTTCTATAAAGTAAAATTATCATCTAGCGAGTTGAGCCTGCATTTTAAAGATTCGCCCAATAAAGGGTTCTATGTCAAAGTAAGTACCAGTACTGGTATAAAAGGGACTTGTCTGGTGTAATAAAGCTGTCAAGGTTGCTCTATACATACGGCTTAATGTTAAGTGAGTTGGCTAGACATCCAATCATCATTCAGGGTTTTAAAAGGCTCCGTGCCAAAAAGGCTGGTAAAGGGGTCTAGTCGTTTGCCCATAATGCCTGATATTCGCGGTAGTCACCAATCAGACCAAAGCACTACGTATTGTGTTCCTTGGCTCCCATTGAACCTTTTAATGGTCTCTGCGTTAAGTCATTCTTTTAGTTTTCTGTTTTTTTATTTTTTAGAATTCTCTGCTCTTGGTTTTATTAATTTTATTCGCTATTTTCAAGTCGCAGCTTCAATTATTTCTTTGTATATATTTTTGAAAAAATAATTAAATGACGCATTTAACTGCCAAACAGACTGTAAAATATAAAAACTGAAACAATTATTATTTTTATTTTTAAAATAATGTAAAAACTAAATTGATAATCAGATCAACCTGATTATTTTAGTGATAAAAAATACGTTTTAAATTTACTAACGGAGGATTGTTACAATACCGCAAGGGCAGCAGTAATTCATAACGGCAATTATTAAAAAGTTGGTCCGACAAAATCTGAAATCATAATTTATAACTTTCTCATAATATATACTTACTAATATGCAGTAATATTTAACAGCGATATCAACATGAGGCATGAGGGTACCGATAGATTTTTATTTCAGTCTTATCTTTTCAAAATGGCTATAACAAAGGCAATATAATATGAATAACTGTAGGAAGGAATAATAGCTTCCGAAATTATGCAGGAGAATACGAATGACAAATGAAACTTATTGTCGAGTTTTCTTTGATACAATATTTTACTGTTCTGTTTACTTGTGAAAAATACCTAGGGGTAATGAGCAAAACATTTTGTCATGTGTAGATCCTCTCCTCCATAAATTCTGTGGCAGCCATTTTGTACTTGAATTCCTTCAGCTAGAAATAACACGAGTGGCAATGCTGTATTTTTATAGGATTACTTTCAAATAATAGTCAACAAGGTCTACTCTTTTGATTAAGCGTTGTTGTTATTTTTTATTTTTTTATTTAAAAGGCGAGACTTTTAATTTCTCTACCACCTACTCTAATTATAAAGGGCCCTACATCAAACAACCTTCTATTATTTCAACCAAGTAAAAGGCTGTTGAAGCAACTAATTTTCATTACTTACTTCCTTCACTTTTAATTATCATGATTAATATTGCCATGTTAAGATTACATTAAATAATGGTCAGTAAAGTTATTTAGGTCGTAGCCAGAGAACAAAAAAGGGGAAATTATTTTACTGCTTGCAACAGGAAATTGGGGTTAGGGTGTGGTTCAATCTAATCTCTTTAGTCTAGTCTGGACATTCTATGCTCTAAGACAGCCTATCATAGGCATCTCAATTTCTTAGTACATTGTCTTACATCTATAATATTACATCCAATCAGTAATCTACATAATAAAGTGTTTATCGGTATTGAAATAGATTTGAGTCATTAATTTTATCAAGTAGTATAGCCAGGCGACAGTGTCCTAGTCTGAGTCAGATATCAAGAATATATCTGGCCGCATGCAAGTTAGCAGTCGTTTATTTTCTCATTTAAACGTAAATGAATTCACTTTATTTGTTCCAGATTTTTGATCACATGTTAATATTAACACTTATAGCATGTAAATTGTAGTTGTGTTATTCAATAAAGTTTAAAAAAAAAAGAAAAAGATTGTTGATGAATAGTAAAATTTAGGTACTCCTTACAACATAATGAAAGAATTATAAATACTTATATGAATGATATGGATCTAAATTTAAATGCAATGTCAATGCATTAAATTAATTTTTATTCCACCAATATGTAAGGTATACATTTTTAAATTCTCGGTCTGAGACAACTCAGACAAACTTTCTCATGAAGGAGTTCATGATTACGTAGCCCAGTTTTTTCCATTTATCAGTTTTCGTGTTTTTGTATGTACATTTAATTATTATTGAACATTTCATCAAAATTTATGATGAAAATACGTAATTTCTCCTCGGTGGGGAATCGGACCCAGCCTTCAGCCTCTCTCCATCTCCATTTAATACTATTTTCTCAGGAACTAGATTTTTCCCGGGGAAACGGCTTATATCGTTAGATTCTTATTTAAATGCACTACATTTTAGAATGTTTTCAGAGTTTTAGGTCGCTACCAAATTTGGAGCTAAAATTCATTTATCAATTTTGCCTCGGGGTATGATTTTACGTATGCCAAATTTCGTCAAAATCGGCCTAGTAGTTTAGGCTAAACGCGTCTGCAAAGACGACAGATATTTTTTTAAAAAAAACTACTTTTTTGGACTCAGAGGACCTCAAAACGTGTAAATCCATCAAAATAGTATTTACACGCTATCACAATACTTTCTCTTTATATGAGAAAGTAAAAATGACCTTTACATACATGCACAACATTGTTTATTTATCAATAAAATTAGTTTTTTTTATTGTTTTTGATAGCAGTACCTCACATAGTATGCATTTATTTGTAGGCACTCGTGCTCCCCTTTCATTTAACACCCAACACGACGCATTTTCAACCTCTTGTTTTTAAAGGGTGATTTCTTGGGGCTTCCCTATATTATTCCTGTGTTTGTTGTTATGACATTTTTTTACATCAGGTACGTTAACGATGGAAACACACGCTAGAAATTATAAGGGTCTTCGTTTTTGCATATACGGACCCTAAAAATGTTATTTCACTAGATAATTATTTTAAATTACATAACATGTAGTGTACGTTTTAAATAAAAAATACTCTGCCAATTAATTTGGCACATAGCTTCCTCGTAAAGAAAAGACCAAATTAAGAAAAATACCATAAATATCAAAAATTTGGAACCGCGTGGCACTGTTCCAGTAAATATTTAATAAAGTCGGAGAAATTTAAACATTTGTTGAAGAAACACAGCCTCCAACAAGCACCAATATTTAGCGCATCTATAATTTATTTAATAAACAAATATAAAACTGCAACCAATTCGTAGAAACCTATGTATAAACAGGTTTTTTTTTATTTACCCCCCCCCCCCCCCCAAAAAAAAAAAAAACTAAAAATAACACCAAATAGAATATAACAAAAAAATATCTACGATGCAAGAGCTTTTTAACGATATACAACCCACTATAAAAGATTAACTTTAACATTTGTACCCCTGTACTCTAAGGGTACCAAAAGTATATTTTTAAAAAACAAAAAATACAAAAGGGCATTCATTTAACTAATAAATACATAAAAATAAAAAACCTAATATCAAAAAAGTATTTAAACCCTTTAACCTACAACAAAATTATAAATCGGTACAAAAGTACATGAACAACATTTTTAAAAAATCAACAAATAAAATAGCTTTAATGTACATATCAAGGCCTTTAAAATGATATACGACACAATATTAAAAACCAAAAAATAACAAAATTATCACCATCTAAGGTACAACCGATGATGATTCGACAAAAACTCATAGGACTAAAGTTGTAGATCTTTTAAAATCAGTTACCACTTCTGCTTTCCATTTTCTAGTACGACTTACCGTTTGGCTGCAATAAGCCCTCAAACCAGCTTAAAAATCAAGTCGGCCATTTTGATTTTTTTTAAGGGAGGAAGGAGCGGGAAAAGTAAACTTTTTATAATTATTTTGGTTCACAATGTGGACATTGCGCGTCGAATGGCGCAAACCGCAAGTCTCTAGCTCTTCTGGATTACTTTTTTGATTACTTTTAAAGATATGGCTGTAAATAAATGTACGTTTGTGAGCATGTGGAAGATAAACAAATAAGCGCAGAATGTGGAAACTTATATGGGACCAACAATGGGCTAAGTATAACCTACCACCAAAATTTCATTAAAATTGGACGTGTAGTTTATAAGATATGGTGGTTCGCAAAAATTTGTGACAGACATTCAGACCGACAGACAGACACGGAACCAAAAATGTTCCCTGATGTCTGAAACGGATTTCTGTCTTGGAATTTTTGAAATCGGAGACCTAAAATTTTATCGTTCTTCAGAACGATCACATAGCTCCCGTTACCTTCGGTAAGCTCGGAAGCAAAATGGATACTAAATAATAAAATCCTTATTTAAAAAAACAAAAAAAAAAATCAAAGTTTAAGGAACTAAAACTTAGATAAAATCTCCTTAGAAGTAGGTAAAGTGTTTGACTTTATGTCCAGAAGGAAGGGTATAAATTAATGATGCAAATCGGAATTTAGTGAGATGATGGTACGGGTACATCGGCATTGTAGTAGGGTAAAATAAAATAACCAAACCAAGCGTGTTAATTTCCAAGCTCCCCTTATTCTATAGGATTTTAAAATATAGCATATAAGTTGGAAGTCCTTCTAAAACCCGGAATTCCGGCACTTAAGTGGGATATAGGGGAAATGTGCTATGTGCCATATAAAAGAAGAGCTTAAAGAGAAAAGAGTGGGGTTAAAGAGCTTAAAGAGTAGCAGAGTTTGTCGGACCAACTTTTTAATAATTGCCGTTATGAATTACTGCTGCCCTTGCGGTATTGTAACAATCCTCCGTTAGTAAATTTAAAACGTCTTTTTTATCACTAAAATAATTAAGTTGATCTGATTATCAATTTAGCTTTTACATTATTTTAAAAATAAAAATAATAATTGTTTCAGTTTTTATATTTTACAGTCTGTTTGGCAGTTGAATGCGTCATTTAATTATTTTTTCAAAAATATATACAGAGAAATAATTTATAATTGAAGCTGCGACTTGAAAATAGTGAATAAAATAAATAAAACCAAGAGCAGAGAATTCTAGAAAAAAACAGAAAACTAAAAGATTTACTTAACGCAGAGACCATTAAAAGGTTCAATGGGAGCCAAGGAACACAATACGTAGTGCGTATTGGAAAAGAGTTAACTGGATAAAGAAGAAATATAATAATATGACATGATCCATTTGAGAACCCTATTCTCTTTTCAGATTCAGCATCAAGGAAATTAAAAATACTGATAAGAAACTAGGGTCATGCTACATAATACATAAAGTTTATAGATTTGGAATTAATACCTCCCCTTTCAACCCCGTACATCCATATAAAATATAGCGAGCTAAGAGGATTAACATTTAAAGGGTTTAAAATATTAAAGACCCAATCAACAATAAAGCAAAAAAAAATTATAATCATAATAATTTTTATTATGTGCTAATTCCTAATTTTCATATTTGCAATTAAGAAAAAATAAAAATCAATTAGAGGATAAAATTAAAAAAAAAAATGTTTAAAGGAAAGTCGGAGTTTAATTCCGGCCAGCTGGTGAGATTATATTTTACCGCAAAGTTTGATAAAAGTTAACAGATAATTAAAACTAACATCGAAAGCCCGTAACAACCAAGCAAATGGGATATGAACAAATTTACATGTATTTAAGGACTGTTTTATATTGCGGTTACCTCCATATTCATCCATTTCGCAAATAATTTTTAAATTACTAACACGAAATAAATAAAACAAATTATTAACAATAAGCTATTCATTCTTAATATGGAACTTGTATTAATTTTAATATTATTCATCCCTTTTAAAATGCCTTGTGAGACTTTTAGGGTGTATATTGTATGTATATAAATTGAAATTACTATTTATGTACTCAAGTGTGAGATTTATAATGTAGCAGGTATAAGTATAAGGAATTACAATACTTTACTTACTTCTACCCTCATTCCCTTAATATTAAATTTATCTTGGTATGGGCTTACTTTGTTTATTCAAAGTCTTCTTATTGAGAAACCTATTAAATACTTAAAATCATAGTGTGTATATAAATAAAACGCTGGCTAGATTCCCGTGCTTTGCTACAGAGTGTGTTAATTTAATTATTTTATTTTAAATTTGATACGTTTATCAACTGCCGTAAAAAACACTTTAAAGTTATAGTTCTTCTTTAGATTGTTACTCCCTATGTTTTTTTTTTTTTTTTTTTTTTTTTTAGAATATAAATGAAAATTGGTTCTGAGCTTACCGAAGGTAAGGGAAGCATTGTGTTCATTTTTGAGAACGAAAAAATTGTATGTCTCCGATTTTAAAAAACCCAAGACAGAAATTCGTTTCAGACATCAGGGAACATTTTTGGTCTCGTGTCTGTGTGTCTGCGAATCCTGTATTAACAATTAAGTACATGATAGGATGCGAGGAAGCTATGTGCCACACTAATTGGCAGTCTATTTTTAATTTTTTTTTCGAAAAAAATTCGAACACTGTCTACCAACAAGGCTATGGACGTTCAAACCGCTGTGTTTCCGCAAACAAATTCGGACACGACCGATCTGCTTCAAAATGTTTGCGCAAACACTCAAACAGCCATACACCATCAAAAAGTTTGCGCAAAACTTTCAGTCTCGACGAATTGTCTTCAAAATGATTGCGCAAAACTTTCAGTCTCGACGAATTGTCTTCAAAATGATTGCGCAAAACTTTCAGTCTCGACGAATTGTCTTCAAAATGATTGCGCAAAACTTTCAGTCTCGACGAATTGTCTTCAAAATGATTGTGCTAACAGTCAAAAATCGGTCAAACAGCCCCATACACGTTCAAAATGTTTGCCCAACCATGGGGGCCTTTAAATTAGTCTGGGTTCAATTCCTCTTCAATGTTTTACTTTGTCCCCTATTTCCCTCCTTAGGGATCAAAATGAAAAAATCCAGTCTTGACAGGTTTTAATATAATTTTAAAAATTATTATACTAAATTGATTTTTTTTATAGTATTTCAAAAAAGTAGTTATCATATTTTTAGTGAAGTGATGTGGTTTAAATAAGTATACGACCGCCTGCTTGAATTAAAATGGCCGATTAGAAAACCTTTCCCATGCTAAAGTCCCGACCAATAAATTCCAATTGGAGTTTTAGAATTTTCAAGCTAAATTTCGAGTCCAAAATTGGCCACAGAATAGATACGTACAGTACTATTACAAGGAATAAAATGTCAAAATTTATTTTATTTAATTTTAAATTATTATCGTATTTTCCTTATGAATAGCCACCATCATAAATCAATATGGCGAATTAAAAAATATTTCTTAACGAGAACCTTGGGGGTATGAAAAACCAACCACATAAAAATTCATGGTCATGGGTTCAGTGGTTTCAGAAATATCGTGATGAGTTAATGAGTCAGTCAGTTAATGATTTTAATAGTCCAATTTTAATGAAATTTTGGTAACTGTAACCTTCTACAACCATTTTTTTTTTCTTCCACTTGCTCACAAACATACGTTTATTTACACCTATATCTTCAAACGAACTCATCTGAGTTTAATGACATTTGGATGGTTTGTCGAAAGTAGTCCGCTGATAGGCCCATTTATTATTTTATTTTGCTAAATTTATACTTTAATTCATGCGTAAAAAATTAAAACAAATTTGACTGGTTTAAAAAGTGGGGGAGATTAAATAAATTTGACAATAATATAGGTTGCAAAAGCATAAAATCATTACAGTATACGAAATATGAAGCTATGTTCCACACTTATCTGCTGACCATTTTTATACTTTGATTGGTTAAATCTAAAACTAAAAGGGAAGAGAATAGGTATTATAGTATGAGTAGGTATGTATTGTAATTTCTTTCTTCTTCTTAAAAATATTTCTTAGCACCTAGACCTAGAGACTAAGTGGGTGAATCTACCTTTACAATAGATGCTGAATCAATTATTTTAGATTCGCTTGGAATTTTAAATCATCATATATATATACGGCAAAACCTAATTTTATTTTTGACATTTTGTTAATTTATTTTTTATTTGACAAAACAAATATCTTGACTAAGTTAATTTTTAAAAGTTATTATTTTGACAAATGTATAATGATGATTATATACTTAAATTTTTGTAAATTTTGCATTACTTAATAAGTTATTGTCGGTTAAAAGATTGATTCAGTAAGCTGTGCATTTGACTTGACTTTCTTGACTTGACTTAGTTCCTGTTACTCCTATATAGGAGCATAGGGCATCCAGGAGAATCCGCCACCCATCTCGATCCATAGCCAGGTTCCTGAGCTCACCCCAGGATTATCCTATTTGTCCAGCCTCCTTTTCCACTGTTCTTCGCCATGTCCCTTTCGGCCTACCTCTTCTCCTTGTACCCTGCGGGTTCCACTCCAAAGACTTTTTTTCAATGGCTCCATCAGGTTTTCTTAAGGTGTGTCCCCAACCATCTCCATTTCCGTTCTTGGATCTGTCTATCCATAGGGGCCTGTCCAGTAAGTCTCCATAACTCTTCATTTGTGATTTTTTCTGGCCACCAACATCCATGATGCGCCGAAGACATCGGTTTACAAAAACCTGCAGTTGAGAGGTGATTCTAGCACCTACTCGCCATGTCTCACTTGCATACATCAGCACTGTCTTAACATTGGTGTTGAAGAGACGGATTTTAGTTTTCTTGGAGATGTTTTTGTTACGCCAGATTGGATATAATTGTACAAAGGCTGCGTTCGCTTTCTTGATGCGACTCTTCACATCCTCATCTGCTCCTCCTCCAATAGTTACCATACTGCCCAGGTATCGAAATTCACAGACAATCTCTAGCTTTTGTGTTCCCAAGAACAGTGCTCGGTTATTTCCTGCAGCATTTAACCTCATCTCCTTGGTTTTGGCGACATTTATCTTCAAACCTGCAGCTTCTGCGTCTTCTTTCAAGGCATTTAGCTTGAATTGCATGTCTTTAAAGCTCTGGGCGAGAAAACAAATGTCATCAGCGAAATCCAGGTCTTCTAGACGAGTTTGAATTCCCCATTGGATACCTCTTCTCCTACCCCCAGTCACTTTCCTCATGACAGAATCAAGGACCAGTAGGAACAGTGTTGGTGACAAAATACAGCCATGTCTCACTCCAGTGTTCACCCTGATGGGTTCCGTCAAGCTTCCTGAGTGCAATACTTGGCATTCATATCCATCATAGAGATCCATAATGATGTTCATTATTTTTAAGGGGATCCCATACTCTCTAACAACCTTCCACAGCACTCGATGGTTCACAAAGTCAAAAGCCTGTTCAAAATCAATGAAAGTAAGGTAGAGGGTTGTTTGGAATTCCTGACTCTGCTCTAGGATAATCCTTAGTGTGTTAATGAGATCTACACAACTTCTTTGCGCACGAAAGCCTGATTGCTCTCTCCTCAATCGAGTCTCCACTGATTGCTCAATACGGTTTAGAATTATGCGAGCTAGGATCTTACTTGGTACTGAAAGCAAAGTAATTCCCCTCCAGTTATCACAATTAGTGATGTCGCCTTTCTTAGGAAGCTTTACTATAACTCCTTTCTTCCATTCTGCCGGGACTTTCTCTTTTTCCCAGATTTGACAAAATAGTGGGTGTAACATTTGTACGGTAGTTTGTACATCAGCCTTAAGCAAATCTGGGGCTATATTATCGACACCAGGAGCTTTACCATGCTTTATATTCCTTAGTACTTCGCCAATTTCTTCTGGTGTAGGACTGTAGATTTATACCTGCATTGCTAAAGCTGTGCATTTAGCAACTCATTATAAATGAGCAGCCTCGTATATGTTTTTTTTTTTTTTAAATATATTATGTTTCTCTTTACGTGGTCTCAGAGGTCTGTTTTTTCTAGAGAAATCGTAATGAGTCAGAGGTACTTAAGTTAGCTTTCAAACATATTCATAGATATTTTTTTTTATTTTTTAAAAGCAAAGGGGGCAAGGAAATCGATAAACGTAGTCTTGTATTAAGTTGCATGATCTAAAACTATAATTTACTTGTTACATCGATAAACTAGCGACCGTGACCAATGCTCTGTCGCTTACTTTTTATCTAAGGGGAGAACACCCCTCACTAAATATTGATTTATAAATAAACAATAACAGACGTAAGTTTGGATTAGAGTATTATGTTCGTGGTCCACCTAAGGTAATCAGGATCCTGTTCGATATAACAGTACAAGAGTTTAGAACAAATACTTATTACCATACTTTATGTCTGTAATTTGTAGAATTACATTAATTAAGCAAAAATTATTAATTAGATTTTAAGCGGTCCTTTTTTTCTCTAATCCTTAAATTCATTTGCAGTGTTGGAGCAGATTAATGTAATTACGTTTTGAATGTTAAGGGTATACAAGCTCCCCCCCCCCCCACACCTAAAAGCCTGTTAAAAGACATCAGTATGCAAACAAAGTTAGAAGTTATCTTATTGAGTCAATATTGCGCTTCCAAAGTAACGTCGTTCAGCTGGGGAGAGCTTTATTCAGAAAAAAGCCTTTCTTTATTCAAAGCACGAGCTAGAGTGTGAAGCATTTTCTTTTCATGTTCTTCCTACTTCAACTTTCCACCAGCTATGGAATTTCAAGACATTTTTTTTTTTTTTAGACTTAACCGTATAAAAGTACACCACTAAAAAAAAGTTGCAAAGTATTACGAGCAAGAAGAAGGTTCAAAGTTTTATTTTAAGAAAGGTTTCTTTAATTCTGTATATTAGTTAACATATAGAAAAGTTTCTCCTTAGTAAAATTTTATCATTTTAAAGTATGCATTTGCAAAATCACATTATGGTCAGTTCAAAAGTAAACCATGAACATATGTCAACAATAGTCTGCCGATTAGTTTGGCATACAGCTTCCTTGTGGCTAATTACGTATTTTAATGATGCTTCTTTTGCGACCTATTGTTGTCTAATTTATTCGATTCCCTCTCCCATTTTTTAAATCTGTCGAAATGGTTTCGTATTTTGATATGTCACATATCAAATTTAAATTAATATAGGACCATCTGTGAGCTCTACTTTTAACCAACCATCAAAATTTCGAAAAAATTGGACGAGTACTTTTACATCTATAGGTGTTAATAAAAAAAATAAATTAGTAAGGCGTAAATTCTCACGTAAAAAGGGTTTCGTTGGTATTGTGAAACAAAATAGGTAAGGGGGAGGAGGGAGGGGGGGGGAACGAAAAATTTCGATGTTTTTTAACAAAATGGTGCCGAAAATGAAACTCTAACCCTAAGTGGTATATATATATATATTTGTAATCTACTCTTCAATACCTTTCATTTGATACCCCACTTCAAAATTAGTAAGGGGAGGAGAGGGGGAGGGGGATTATTAATTTATGACAAAATGGCGGGGATAATGAAATATTACCCTCAAGTGTTATACATTTTTGTCATCTACTCTTCAATACCTTTCATTTGATACCCCACTCAAAATTTTAAAAAAATATTTTTTTTCGAGTGACATGAATTATCCGCCATCTTGGATTTCCAGTACATCAGATCGAACTGCTAATCTTATTTTGTCTATGGCCCAGCAGACCACACATTTTGCATATTTTTCTATATTTTTAGTAACAGCGAAAGTACGATTTTAGGGGGGGGGGACACGAAAAATTTCGATGTTTTTGACAAAATGGCGTCGATAACCAAACACTAACCCTAAGTGGTATATATATTTGTAATCTACACTTTAATACCTTTCATTTGATACCTCACTCTAAATTTTAAAAAAATATTTTTTTTCGAGTTAACTGAATTATCCGCCATCTTGGATTTCCAGGGGGGACACGAAAAATTTCGATGTTTTTTGACAAAATGGCGCCGAAAATTAAACACTTTCCCGAAGTGGTATATATATTTGTAATCTACTCTTCAATACCTTTCATTTGATACCCCACTCAAAATTAAAAAAAAAAAAATTTCCCGCGATGTGAATTATCCGCCATTTTGAGTTCTCTATATTTTTCCTGTGTGCGCGTCAAAAAGATCTTTAATACTGGTAAGTTTCACGCTTTTATCTCTTTTGGTTCAAAAGTTATTGGAACCGTACAGAGTGACAGACGGACACAGGAACGAAACTATAAGGGTTTCTTTTTTTTGGTTTTACCAACGAAACCCTAAAAAGGTTTACGCACTTTTGGAAGAGAAATCAATAGGCTCGCTTCATATTTAATAAATACCAACATTAGGCTAATTATGACCTACCATCCAAATTTCAACAAAAAATTTTCCGTGATTTCTGTCTTGGAATTGGGGGACAACAAAAATTCTTCTTCAGAGCTATCACAAGTTCGAGAAGCTTGGAAGCAAAAAAACGAACAAATAAAATAAATTAGACAATTATGAGAAGCTTGGAAGCAAAAAAACGAACAAATAAAATAAATTAGACAATTATGGTAAGTACGAGACCAAAAATGTTCCCTAATGACTGAAATAGATTTCTGTCTTGTTAATTTGAATTTGGAGGCATAAAAAAATTGTTTTTCAGAATGATCAAAATGCTTCCGTTACCTTTGGTAAGCTCGGAAGCAAAAGCACATTCAAACCATAAATAAAGTTGCCAAGTACGTGCTTTCAGTGCCCATGAACTTCATTACTTCATTCATATTTCATAATTTATGTATATTATTCATATTTTAACTATATGTAGTTATAGTAGATAAGGTTGTCACTATGGCACTATGAATGGTGGTGATGCATTTTGGGTTTTGTTTGTGTTTATGTTAAATTTATTGTGTCAGTCGTGTATATGCTGTTGAAGATAGAAAAATTCTGACTTTAATCTACTAATCCACTGGTATAGAAGGGACACAAGACAATTTGATAGCAGAGCGTGTGTAAATCTCGAACGCAGTGATTCAGATTGACGCTATATACGCGTATAGAAATGATATCCGAAGAAAGAAATCAACATCAGAAAGGTACGGAACTAGAATGAAACAACGACAGCGGAAAATGAAAGAAAGGCTTTAGGTCCAGCAAAGGTTCGGTTTGTAGTAGGGGAGACCGGGGCACAGAGGTCCACTGAGTTTTTTTATTGTATAGTGGCGCTACAAACTGGAAATCTGTATGATATATTGGAGTTAGTCTCCTGACGTGAGCAATCACTGGCAGAGTTAACTAAGTTTGATCAATTTTTATACACTTTTTTCAATTTTCAAGGAAAGTGATCTAATATTTACGTTATATATAATTAAAAGTAAAATTAATTTAATACAGAATTTTTAAACAAATTTACTGTATCTGATAAACTTAGGTCTTATATTTACATTGTAAATTGTTTTCATTTGTTTAAGTCTGTCGTGTATCTTGCCATAAAATGTTTTTAATGGCATGTGAATTGGGGCACAGAGGACCGTAAAGGTTTGCGGTACACTCCATGCTGTTATTTGAATTTATAAAAAATGGACATATGGCTCTTGCGCAGGGGCTGAAAATGGCGATGAAAATATTGTTTTTAGCTACTGCTAAATAAAAATAAAAATAAAAAATAAAAAATGTATAATTTAATTTGTTTTTCTAAATAAACGGGAGTGGTCCTATGTGCCCCGGCACCAGGGGCACAGAGGACCAATCGACTTTTTACAGAAAAAATTAAAATAAAATACTTATAATTAAAATTAAGAACTGTGAGTCGGGGAACAGTTAGAGAAATATTTATTGTAATAAATACTTCTTATTTACATCATTATATTTAATAATGCTGAAGTTATCTGAACACAAACCTTATTAGGTCCTCTGTGCCCCGGTCTCCCCTACATATTATTATTATTAGGATTACTTTGAAAAATTAACAACCACGAAAAAGACAAGCAGTTACAAGTAGAAGACAGACACATTTAGAGAAATTAGGAAAGTTTAGAGACACATACTTCAACTAAGGTTAAAGTTAGAACACAGCAGTGACCACAAGGCGGAATTAGCAAAAATAGACGATGAATTTGCGGAGCGAATAGAATTTAAATTTTAAGTAGACGAAGTGATGTGTCTCTTAAAACTTCTAAAAGAAAAATAATTGAATATTGGGGAAAAAAGGTGGGAGAATCCCAATTCAGTTTACGTTGAAATTTTTCGTTCAGGCATTCCACTTCAGCGGTGCGGTGATATGGGCCAGGCACTAGAACAGAATAAATGGCATTGTCAAGTTGATATTTATAAATATATTTGACAGGAGACATATTTTAGGAGGAACATAAACTATAAAATTGATAGTGATTTATTAAAAGAGAGATATGGAAACGACAGCGTGGTAAAATGTAACTTATACGAACAACAAAAACTTTTGCCCACAGCAACAATTCAGAGAACTAAGTTAAACTAACTCACTAGGGGCGCTAGGGGAAGATGTATCTCATTAAATCTCATACACTCTTAAACCCACTCATAATAATCTAAATTTCCTCCCGCAGTTATTTTAAAATTAGAAGAGGAGAAACATCTGCTTCGAGGATAACTCCTAAGGATTTAAGAGCATAACTTAAAAGACTCTTTTCATCGCGAAAAAAAGTTAGAGACTCGTCTGAACAAATGCAAGGGGAAATATAATTTCAACGGAGATAAGTAACAACTATAAATGGGAATGATAATAGAGAACAAAACTATGTAATAGGGAGGAGTAATTTGCTAAGAAGTTCAATGTTATCGGGAACGTGTTGTAATTGTTTATTAACTTATCATACCGCTATCATTACGGGGTTATCAAAACCATGTTTATTGTAAAGCATCGAAATTTCATAACAGAATTTTGGGGTCAAAATATTTTTTCGATTATTATTAGTAGTAATCGATTATTAGTAGTAATAAGTTAAAATTAGAAGTATAACCGAATAGGAAAAAATAAGAGAAAATTTAGAAGTATAACCGAACGATAAAAGATAAAATAGAGGATGAAAGAGTAATAAACTGCGCATTTGCAAACAACAGTTGATTGATTTAAAACTTAACTTTGGTTTTTTTTTGTTTTTTTTTTTCAGATTTTTTCGTCGATTTGTTTAAAAAATAGATGGGGCCTCAATTATTGCCTGCGGACCCTAACATGATTGTGAATGAGGTCAATTTTACATATTATAATGAACCTAAAGTTTAAATTGATTGTAATATAGAAAGAAGAAAATAAAATAAAATAGTTCTCAGTTAAAGTCTTTGGTAGCTCGGTGCACTTTACGACTTGATGTTATAAAAGCATTTTATAGCCCTTCGTATTGGACTAGCTAAATTGGGCAGCAAAAGGTCACGGCATATAAGATTGTAAATGAATCACTCCCAATTACTTCATAAAAAAAAGAGTGAAAAGGTCAAATGCAGCAGGTATTGCACTTTCTGCGTTGAACTAAAAACTAGCTTACACCTAATCCTGCTAATTTACGGTGGCAAGCATCTGCATTTTACAAGTAAACACACAATTGTAATAGGATAGAACCCCATCGAGACTAAATGCGGAAATACAGTAATATTCATAAGTATAAATGATCTAACAGTGAAAGAAATAAGATCAACCGAAGGAACTTACAAATTCATGGTGCAAGAGTTTTTTCTTTCTTATATGGTTATTCTTATTCCCAGAGCCC
Source organism: Gerris buenoi (assembly GCA_001010745.2). Lineage (NCBI taxonomy): Eukaryota > Metazoa > Arthropoda > Insecta > Hemiptera > Gerridae > Gerris > Gerris buenoi. The sequence continues at coordinate 77,464 of KZ652109.1, forward strand.
AGAGTTAGTATAAAAGTCCTCACGGTAGTATATGTTTTGCTGTTGTCCAGAGCTGAAAACAAAAATAAATAAATATATTTTGACGTAAGTCCCTTTTTATAATTCTATATGTGCGGTTAATAGGTGGGTCACTTTAGGGATAAATTCAAAACAACCTTCTTCAAAACATCTTTAGCTATATCTTTAGCTGCTACTATAATCAAATTTATTTTATCTCCAGAAGGAAGAAAAAGTTATGATTTTGGATTAGATTAGAGGGACTAAAGCAGGTCTTTTCTTCCCTGAACTCAAAAAGTAGGGAGAAAAAGTAAACAGTAGGGCGAAAAAGTATCATTGTTTATAGCCTGCATCTAAATAACCTTCTATTTGAGTTTAGTTCCAATTCTTATTTGTTTTTAATATTGAATCTCTTATATCTTATATCTGCTATTAAAAGTGCTAATAATTATTGTTATTCATTAAAATATTAAATAAAATCTGTGCAATGGACAAAATGTGTATTTACTCCCTACTGGAGATAAAATATTGTATGCACCTCGTGAGTAAAGTGCCATTATTCCCTTCGCGATTATTATCTCCCTCGGCTTCGCCTCGGGAGCTAATTAGTGTTATTCCCTTGGCTGCGCCTCGGGAATCAAAAAAATCTAATTCTCTCGGCTTCGCCTCGGGATTTAGGGACCATGGTTCCTTCTGCTTCGCCTCAAGAACCAAATTTTTCGCTCAGGGAATATTGGCTTACTTTACTCCCTAGGAGCATAAATAACTATTACACTATTAGAATAGCATGCATGATTAAAATTTAATTATTTGGTTATTATGATATTTATGAGGGAGTAAACTTAAAGTTGCCGAACCATAAGAAATAGGTATAAGGATAGGTTTTATCCCTAATTTTGAACCACTTCCCGTCTTTCAATCCTCCCTAAATTTTGCTCATGAAAACAAAGGTCTACTAAGGTGAAGAATACAGAAACAGAAAAAAAGTATTTGTTGAAAATAAGACGTGTTTTAAAATGGTATTTTTATATTATTTATTATATGTACCTATTTATGTTAATTAAAATGAGTAAAATAGTGAAAAAGTTAAAAAAGATATTTTTTAATCAACGAACAATTGTTATCAATTAAATATTATTCATCCGTATTTCAAAAATAGTAAATGAAAGAAGAAGATGCGATCTCATATCAACAGTAAAAATTTCTCTTTTTCTTCTCTAGTAAACACTAAACACTATTAACAATAGTTAAAAAAAAAGAAGGGACTACTGAGTGCATTCTCACCCACACAATTTCCTATGACTAATTTACAAGATGAAACACATGAATTAGGCTGAAATGATAAATATCATTGTTGTTATGCGTAGATGTAAGACGTGTATTTACTGTTTTACACCATCAGATGATAGTAGGTAGTATTATGAGTATTTTATTTCGTATTAAATATTTAATTAAAATAATTTAAGCAAATATGAGCTTAAAGAACCAAAGACTATCATTTAGTTGGCCTAAAATTATTAATTGTGTTTTGATATGTCTTACTTCAATCATGCGCTCATGCTCTTCAATTTTTAATAATGATTGGATATTTATTATATGTTGTGGATTTTTTAAAGCTTCTGTCCTCCTTCATGTGATTAGTTATGCCTATGATGTACAGTACACCTTGTTACTCTTGACTAAATTACCAATAATTTTAGGGAAGCTGCTTACAAGGCTCACCCATAGCTGCTTACTACGGGCCATAGTAGGAGTAGGTATTCACAACAATATAAGTGATAGCCATGTAAGTAGGTTAGGTATAATTGTAGAAAATGTCCTAAATAAATCAATTCCGTAAATATTACTAAGAAATACTTAAACAGTGAATGGATTTAAAATGTCTTCGGGCTGGGTGATATTTCAGTGGTTTGGAAGAATGTGTACATATATTCATAGAACTTTTTCGTGTAATAATCAATAACAAAAAAAACTTCTTGGTGCATATAATTAACTTTGCTACCTCAATAATTCTAAGTGAAAATTGAGTTAATAGGTCAGGAGGTATGGGCCTGAGGCCTGAACGCTATGGAAGAGAGAGAGAGAGAGCGTCGACCTGACACGTCTAGTGATGGAGCTCCGGATGCCGCCAAAATGCCTTCAGATAACAACTTGACCTTCGAATACATATACAACAAGAAGTCAATATTGAATATTGATCCTAACCCTAGGATATTAATAAAGTATTTATTTTAATAACTAATATTAAACAGTCATCCTAAATGTCATATTTATATTATCACAATGTTTGAATAATAATAGAATTTATTACAAGATAAATGAATAATTTAATTCCAACTATCAAGGGCGGAACATGTCTATTATAACATCCTTAGGAATCTTAAGAAAAACTGAATTGTTATTATTTTCTTATATGCAATAAGAATGTATTGTAACAACGCAAAATATTAAATTCGGATGAATTTACACATTATATGGTCCTCGGAGTTCCAAGAAAGAGACTTTTAAAACTATGTCACTGCTGGAAATCAAAACAGACCCTTGCAACAAAAACAACCGCTCATCATTCCCCAGCGGATTCACATTAGTTTTATTGTACATTTTAATTATTTAAATGAGATATCTATTTTGGAATTAAATTACATGAGAAAGTATAGTGTTGAAAGTTTATTGGACAGATTTAGTGTTTGAACTTAGGTTCCAGAAAGCTTCTCATTCACGAGAAAGAATTTCTATTTGTCCATACTACTTACTTAAACTTTACCATTTTCATCAATCACCATTTTTCTAAGGTTTTTTATGCCACAAGTTATCTAAAATGGTACAGAGTGATATGATTGGCTATTCCAATTTATTTATACTTCTTGAAGATGAAAGAATGCCTTTATACTTTATAAGAGGTGAGTCCAGGCAAAGGTAACTTCATGTCCACCAATAGGTAACTAAGGAATAAGGAATGCCTGCAATAAAATTTACATTTGACGCGGTATCGGCTGGTGGCGCTGTGGAGTCCTATTTTAAAAATTGCGGCAGAAGCCACGGCGGGTAGGGTGACGTCAGACGGAGGGGGGATTCCAGGTGCAGGGCGCCCGAGCCCCGAGCATGCGCGGTGTTTCCCCTCGTAACCCCCCTACACCGTCTTCTGGAAAGTTAACCCAAGTGTCGGCCATATTCCCCCGGTCTGCGTCTCCAGCTTGCCGGTTCCAACGCTACCACTGCCCGTAATAACTTCTCTGAATCTATTTAAAGTATTACATTTATTCAAACACATCACACAAAATGAGGGAAATCGTACACATTCAGGCTGGACAGTGCGGAAACCAGATCGGCGCTAAGGTATGTCTTAAATTTCACTATTGGTTTTATAATATTTCTACTTTTGTAACGCCCATGTTGTATACCGTATGCATTTCCTGTCTGACTTGACCCAACCCAACACGTGCAGCTAACCCCAATTCTTTCAAATATTCCATCTTATTTTTAAGTTTCATTTATTTTTTTTACCATCTAACAAGTTCACTTCAGTTTTAGCTACCAAGCATCTAAGCATCAATAATGTCCAAAGTAAAATATCTCCTAATTACATGACACTTAGCTTTCTCTACTCCAATTATACTCATTTACTCTTTTATGTAATTGTTAAATGGCCTATTATTATTAAATTTGAAGTCTTAAGACTTTCATTCATTTAATATTAAGGTAATATCATTAAGTTTTGAATGAAAAAATAGTAATATGCGTGTTACCGTTGTTCGAGTGTTGTCATGTTTTTGGTTCCGTTATACTCAATTGATTAAATACTAATCGTTGATCCTTAATTATTGTAAACTACGAGAAAATGCATACTTAATGTAATTTTTTCAGAAATAGTGATTTCTTATTTTGTTATTATATAAAACTTTAAATGGACCGTTATACAGTCATGAGACGCAATAGCTATGGTTAATTTCTAACCATAATAATTTTTAATGTCTAAGTTATTTCCTATTATTTTCATTTCTTTAATCATCCATAATTTATTTTGTATTTTATATAACCTACTATATTTATATTTGCTCTACGTTGGAGGAAGATGTCGCCGGGGAGCAAGGAACATTCTTAAAAGTTCGTTAACCGCCATAAGGCGGGAATAATTTGGCGCGATTTTTTCGAATTCACTAGTGGCGGGTGCGAGTAGACCAACGCTTATTTCTAACCTTTACAAATTCAAAATAACGGATGTCTAATTTTTGGAACTTCGCGCCTTTTTTTGTATATTTAATTGCTTTTCTAATACATTTTTATGTTATTTTATCTAAATACCAATTATTCTTTATTTTACATTAAATAAGTATAAAGTAAAATATTGGTGTTTTTGAAGTCTCGCATATTTTTATGTATTTTAAAAACGTTTCCTATGATCTAGTGCTATTTATTATTATTTTTTCCCCCAATCGATTTTTTTTATTATTTGCCCCTTCAATTGATTTTTTTCCTACCAATTAATTAATCTTTTTATTATATTGATTGGGCTAATTCGGATTGTACGTGACCCAGAAATTTTTTTCGAGTTGCACCTCTACCTGGTTTATATACAGGAGGGTTGTTTTTCTTCAGAAAATGAGCGGAGCACCGCGTAGCGGCTATTAACAATTCAAGTGTACACAAAATTAATGTTTTTAATTTAATATACAGGATTTTATCACCTAACCTCCAAGGTTAGGTCACGTACAATCCGAATTTACCGATTGATTGTATTGATTTTGACCCTATTGATTTTTTTGTATACCTTTCCTCAGTATTGTTCTATTGTAATATTTATGTTGCCCTGTTATGACTGAGTTACTTGTAAAGAACTTTAATAGCTTATTAGGATTTAGCAGTCTAAAGTTTCTAAAATGTCAACATCTGATCTGAAAGTCTCTTATTTTATCCCAGATTAAATGGAACCTGATATTTTATTTAATTATTACTATAAAATATGCTTTATATGTGTACATATATGACACATAATTTGTTTTTAATTAAATCAATACGTATTATCATTAATTAAAGCATTCAAAAATTATCTTTGTGCCTCATTATAGCCTTATTAGTTTTTATCAATAAATACTAGCCACCAATTGTATAGTTCACTAATTGCCTTAATAAGAACAATATTGTGATCACTACCCTCATTCTAAAAATCGATACAAAAATCTAAATACCCATGAGCAATATGTTTAGGTTTGGGAATAATTAATTGCTTTTGTTCATTTAAGCTAATCCAATCGTGATAAATTTAATGGCAATTCAATTTAGAGAAGAGAGCGTAAAAGTAATTAGAAATAATTATACTCACTGGAAATTTATTGATATAATGTTCTGTTGTGGATTTTCAGTGAAATAAAACCTTAAATTTGCTTCCTTTATTAAATAATTGGTTCTCTTCCGAGTTATTTAATATGACTAATTTACAACGAATTCAGTTAAGTAACATTTCTTCGTCTATTGAGCAAAAATTATTACTTGATAACTATGCAGTTGCCACCCTGATCAAAAAGGTTGTGGATAGGTATAAATACTTTCTTTATTCTAATTTGAGAAGATTATCATACATATTTTGTTTTATTGATTAAAGGAAAGAAAAGGCATTTAAAAAGGAGTAATTTTGTCAAAATTCGTCAGATGATTTTTTTCTTATTTCCCCTCCGATTTTAAGCTTTTAGGGGTTTTATTTAAAAAAACAAAAACAAAAAAAAAAAACTGGTGACAGCTGGTCAAAAACTTAAGGTTGTATTCTGTGACCACACCTCAGCTTACCTTCTGTTCTCTAAACGCATGCGCTCAAATGCATAGTTATTTAAACTTAAAAAGTACATTATTCAATTACTTAGCAACTGTAAGTTAAAATACTTTTTCAATAAACATGCACGCATACCTGTCACATTCAAAACTCCCTTAGATTCAAGTACTCTTTCAATAAACGAACATTCATTAAGAACCTATTTACTTAAATTCAGGGATCAGCAACATATTTACGCAAGGGCGCAATACCAGATCAGAAAATTGAAAAGTCCGCACATGACAGCGGTTGTCGAGCAAAAAAAAAAGGTCACTTAAAAACAACCCTCTTTACAGGTTTTCCTTAAGGGAATTTAAATGGCAATTTGGGTCATATCGGATATTAGCAGGCGCATTAAAAGTACATAGAGGACACCACGTTGCCGACCCCTGCACTAGATTAAAGTACCCTGATTAATAAATTTACATTCATGAACTAATTTATAAATTCCTTTAGATAAATTACAGATTAGGTGAACTGACATCAATTATTAAATTTCTTGATAAAAATAATGTTTCAAGCCTAATATGAATTTATTTGCCTGCAGTACCCTTATCTTCGCTGTTAATAAGTCTTATTAATAGAAATAGATCCGATTATCATTTTGAAATTGTCCGCCTAGTAGTGATAAATATTCTACAATTCCTATTATAGTCTGATAATTAAATTATAATTAAACCTCCGTTAAACCTTCAGCTTATTACGCATTTTACCTGTCTTTGAATTATTATACTATACTTGACGGTTTAAAAGTATCTGTTTTCTATTGCCGTATTTCCTGTATTAGTATTTTTTATTGGATGTCGTATGAAATTCAATAAAACCGGATCAGTTTTATCTTGCTTATATCTCGCGGTGCTCCAGTTACATTCTAGTTACACAGGTCGTATTCCTATTCAGTAAGGAATATACGTATCTTTAAATAAGTCAGAGATATTTTATATTTACTGGTCGTAGGTAGTAACGTATGGCCCTGATAATATTGATCTAAACTTATCCGTTTGCTGTATGAATGATTAAAATATAAAATTTGTAATGAATACTTAACAGAATTCTTAGTCAAGGTTGTGTACCTTCGCGTGCTTTAAGGGGGCTGCTTTTCTATTCTAGTTCGATATTATTTAACCCTCTTATTTTCTAGTATTGGTGCATGCATGACTCACTCCTTTGTATTTTTTGGGCGTGACTACTTAACATTTCTTAGGAAAAGTGTTGTTAATTTATGTTAACGCTTTACTTACCTAATGGGAATCAGTAATTTGTTTTAGTATATAGTAATAAATTAATTTTAGTATTACTTAAGGTAATTTATTTATCGAAAACCGTAACTTTGTTAACTGTTAACTTTAAAATGCTTTATATTTTTAATATTAACTCCAAAACTAAACTTCTCCTAAGTACAATATATATTATTTTTCTGATATAACAAGAATATTTCGTTAATGGATAATGTGAGCTTAGTTTTTATTTTTTTATTTTTTTTTTAAACATACATTTAATAAAATAATAAATTCATTAATAATCTAAATAAATTCAAAGTAATGATAATATAAAAATAATTGTTTCTGTACTCCTCTACCTATGTTGTAAAGATAACGCACTATTTGCTATTGTAGTAGATGTTCGGTAGTTTTTTTTTTTTTTTTTTATTAACTTTTCCACTTTTTGAGCGAACCAAATGACATTTTTAGTTATGAGAATGAATACCTGTTAAGTTTTCCTAGAAGTCGATGTTAATTTAAGCAAAATTGCTACTACTCTACGACATAATTATTTCCGATTTTTTAGTTTTTATGTGAACCGGTTAAAAAGTTTTTCCAAACTTACTTTCAATAACCCAAAAGCACTTCCATTCTCATTTTATTCAAGAAATTCGACGTTTTTATTTAAACTTTAAGATTTATTACTTAAGAGTATGCTTGATTACTTTAAATACTCATTACACGTATTTTCACAACACGAGTTTTAACCGTTAGGCTATATCATGTCTTGATGTACCGAAGTATAAAGCTTTTCTTTAAGAATAATATGGTTAAACGACTGCTATAATAACAAAAGCACGTAAAAATGCTTTACCTGGGCTACTTGATATTGTCCATGCTTTTGAATAATCTTCTCTTGAACATCTAAAAGGACGTATGGAGTGTGGATCCATTCGGTTATTTCGAAGATGTATAGGTTAGGTATGGTAAGGGACGCTTTATCGCGGCCATCTTGGGAACAGCTGGTACCAGGTAGCCCCCATCCAGTGTTAACAAATTGTTTTACTCCAATGTTATTTTGAATCTTCTCCCATTCGGTGCATAACTTTTTAAAATTTATTTACTTGCTTCTACAATCATTAATTTTATTTTCGATTAAATAAAGATTCAAATGCACTCTATATCTAAATTAAGATTCAAATGCACTCTATATCTAAATTAAGATTTAATATTCCAACAATATCCATAGAAGACTGCCTAAATTTGAAGTTATTAATTTTTGTTTATCAATTATTTTTATTGTTTTTTCAGTACATATATTATTAACTAGTAACTATTAAATGCCGTATTGCATCGAATATAAGACGAATCCTGATTTATAAACCAAATTTTTGGGGGAAAAAAAAAAAAAAAATTATCGGATACGAATATAATACGGACCCTGTTTCAAAGGGAATATCTTCCGTTCTCATTTTTAACAACTTGTTCGGACTTCGAATGTATGCAGTCTTCTATGGATATTGTTGAAATATTATATCTTTATTTAGATATAGAGTGCATTTGAATCTTTATTTAGATGTAAAGCCGGCTTTACACCTTGCGATTTGTGGGTGCAATCTGGTAGGAACGATAAATCGCACCGATATATCGTAAGGTGTAAATGGAAATTGTATAACGATATCGGGGTTGGGGTTGTTGATCGAATCAAAACTTATTCATTCAGTGACATCGGTCGACCAGTCGGTGCGTGTAAAGGGAGTTTGTACAACCTCCCGGCCAACCCCCTACAAAAAGTAAATTAAAAGGAAAGATTGGGTCGGAGATCGGGGTAAGAAATCGGTGTAGTGTAAACGCTCCCAGGTTGCAACGATATATCATGCGATTTACCGTTCCTTCAAATTGCATCGACAAATCGCAAGGTGTAAAGCCGGCTTAAAAAGGGAAGGTTGTGCAACCTCCCCGCCAACCCCCTACGTAAAGTAAATTAAAAAGAAAGATTGGGTCAGAGATCGGGGTAAGAAATCGGTGTGGTGTAAAGCCGGCTTATAAGAACGCTTTGCTGGCAGAGAAATAGCTAGGTTAGATTTTAAAAATAAAATTATGAAGCTAACAAGAAATACAGACAGTTGAACCTCTTTTACCCAAAATCTCATTAGAGATTGAACACGTTAAAATTCCTGAGAATTGATGAAATAGGAGGATCCGACAAAGATATCCCGGTAAAATTTAGAGAATTAGAAATAAAATGTAACAACAACATCTCAGGGGTACTCTCGAAGGTTGCTTAGATCTGTTACTGTTACACTTAAATACATCGATGTTAAGACTCATCCCGACTTTCGTGATTCAAAAACGGAAAAGAAGTGCATCTTATATTCTAAGCAATACGATATAATTATATATTGTAGTTTCTTATCAATAGCTTAATGTTACCCGTTTTAGTTAATGTAATGAAATGTAGAAACATATTTATAGTGCCACCACGAATTCTTGATTTTTTCTTTTCTTTTGACAATATTTCTGTTCGAATTTATCTATAATTGTTTTCTTCCCGGTGTGTCATTAGCATACGCCGGCGCCGTGGCTTAGTTGGTTAAAGCGCCTGTCTAGTAAACAGGAGATCCCGAGTTCGAATCTCGGCGGTGCCTTACTTTTTATTTTACTTTTCGCTATTGACCATTATAAAATATTTTTAACTTATATCAGATGACGTGTTATTTTCAGTTAATTAAGCTTAATCCTTTCATGAGACAGTTTTTCATATATATGATTGTTCTAAGGTATTAATATTATCATTTAAAAATTTGCCGAGAGCTCTTCATCAAATTCTTTCGTAACTCATGACACAGATATTACTGTTAGTACATGATGTCATTTCTATAAGGCTTTTTTTTTTTTTTTTTT
>KZ652109.1:95365-107380 GCA_001010745.2 Gerris buenoi
GGGGGGGGGGGGGCAGTCGTCCCCCCACTTTCTGGGAAAAAGGTAACTTAATAATTTTGCTTTGAACACTGTTTTTGTTAATTTATATTTTAAAACCAATAATTTACTTTTAGTCATGGCCTAGGCCTACTATGATGCTGTTAAATACTAAACGTTTTAAAAAAATTACATCAAATTTTGTCTAAACTTTATTTACGAAACTTTTAAAATTTCAAATAAAAATCCCAAGAATGAACCATCCAAGGAAATAAGCCTAACACTCTCATAGATAATAATGAGATCAGTGTGAAAGATGTTCAGTAATACCACCTAACTACGAGATTTTTTTTTTTTTTTTTTTACATAATATTTACTTCAGATGACACAGCTGATGTTATTTTGTTGCCTTGAATTTAATTTTTAACCCTACTCCTGATTTAATTTTTAAGTTTTTGGTAGTCTTCATACTATGGAAATTAGTAATAATGATTATAATTTGATTTAAACCTACTCCTGATTTTAACATGAATAAAATATTTTATTTTGTTTGACCAGGAGTGTATTTCTATGATAGCTGCTTCTATAATATCAACAGTTAATTTAATAACAATTATAGTTTGGACATATTAGTCTCTTAAAAAAATTATCAGGATAAAAACAAGAAGTAAGTTTTATTTATATTTGCTAAGCCTTTACTTTTATTGCTAAGATAATTTGTTTAGTAGTAGATGAATTGAATAAATTCCTGCAGCCTTGATAGTGCCAGGATTAATTAAAGAAATAATGCCAAGAGGAATTTGTAAAAGTAGATTGGGAATGTGTGTCATAGGATCTCGGATCTAGTGAAGCTGTTCAAGGATTGACTGTATATGGTGTTGGACATAGCCTCTATATGGCTAGCAATTATTTCCTTAGGTGCTGTGGCATTATTTATTGTGATTTTAATGAACAAGATTATTTTATTCAGTAATTGAGGGAAAACATAATTTATGAATTAGGTTAGTCTGCTTTTTTTTATTTTAGTTTTTCAAAATAAGAAGTTTTTATTGTAACTAAATCTGAGAACGTCGGGTATAGGTAATTTGCGAATTGAAGGATTATTAGAAAAAGACAACAGTCAAATATGCTAAACAACCACTACAGTTTTAACCCTTTCGGCTCTGTAGATGTAATTAGTAAGTGCCTTAATCAGACTGTAGACGTCTATGAACGTAATCAAAAAGTGCCTTCAACAGCCTACATACGTCTATAGACGTTTTGAGGTTTTCTTATGTATGTTTTCAAATAGAAGTCTCACGTGACTCCTAACGCCATCTATCGGAACTAGAATGATGAATAATGGTAAATAATAGAAAATTAAATGAAAAAAAAAATGTTTAACTTCGCCGTTGCCGGTCCAAAGCCCGGATACAAAAGAAGGGTGGGACTTTTCTTATTTTTTTTTTCGTCATGTTTAAGAAAAATTATCAATGTATAATATGAAATATGTAAAAAATAATAAAGAAATTAAAAAAGTTATATACATAAAACAAATACCACTTATTCATAAAATGTACATTACTTTTAATTTTTTTATATGTATATATAGAATTAAAAATTATTAAATTCTTCTCTTTTGTGTCAATAGGGGTTTTTTTGAAATAAAACAACTACTTCATTTTAATTGGTTATATTTCGTTCCACGTTGGAACATTATCAAACCATGGTGGAAGATTCAAAACTTCATCTGTCAATAAAATTGTTAAAAAATTCAAAAAACAATACTACAAGTATCAAGTCAAATTAATAAGAGGAGTGAGTCACTTCACACATTGGGACTCTAGAGTCATGGAACAAATCCCAATGTGTGAAGTGACTCACTCCTCTTATTAATTTGACTTGATACTTGTAGTATTGTTTTTTGAATTTTTTAACAATTTTATTGACAGATGAAGTTTTGAATCTTCCACCATGGTTTGATAATGTTCCAACGTGGAACGAAATATAACCAATTAAAATGAAGTAGTTGTTTTATTTCAAAAAAAACCCCTATTGACACAAAAGAGAAGAATTAAAATTAAGTAAAGGGGACAACCTAAATAAATATGAAAAATTATTAAGTTAACATCTAAAATTAATAAAAAATAAAAAAATAATTATAGATGAATGTAAAAAAGTAATAAAACAAGAATTATCCTAATATGATAAAAAATGAAGGAGATATAAAATAAATACTGTGAAAGCGTTGAAGAATGGATAGTTTAGTGTGAAGGTTGCAACGAGTCAGGCTGGGGAAGGCCGGTCTGAAAATACGGCCCCGTCTCTGCAAGTCTACTTTTGATTTCTACCTCAGTACCGAAAGGGTTAACAAAAGAGGAACTTTTAAATTAATGAGAGTAAGAACGTTCTGACAGTTATGTTCTATTTAGTTGTTTTAGAAGAATACAACGCGGCATCATTTTTGTCGGAGTTAAAAGGACAAACTATAATCTACTCTCTTATTAAGTGAGATAATTATTCTTAGGATTCAGAAGCAGTAGCCTAAAATGGTGTTAGTGATAAGTGCAAATTTGTGATAATGACTAAAAATGAGTCTTTCTAATATTTGGTTGTTCCAAGAGGAGCCCATCCTAATCCAGACTGCACTTGACAAATATTAAGGGAGTTTGAGTCTGTAATAAGTTGAAGATCTATGTAACAGCCAAACTGGAGTCTTACATTGATCTCAAGTATAATATAGGCTCTCCCTTCATACTTTTATTTAATAAATTTAACTGTAGTTCTTCCTTTGATTGGCTCTTATGATGGCCTTTAAAGGCTAAAAGCTTTAAAAAGTAAATAATTATTGTTTTAAGTGGAAAGACAGTTTCTTTGAATCCATTAAGATGAACTCTAACAAAACTAAAATAATATATTATGTAAAAATTGAAGAATTCATTAGTATAAATTAATAAAAAAAAAATCACTGTTTGAAAACTTTTCCTATAGCAGAACTAAATCCTATTTGAAAAAATAATAAATATAACCAACAAAAATATTTCACAGAACTATCGTCATTTAAGAAAAGTGCCAGCAGAAGTGAACATTATTCATCCTTAACTTTATAGCCCTGCCCAGTGTCGGCGATAAGGCTTTGGGGGCCCTCTATCTTCCCCAGATGCCCCCTCCCTGCCACAGGGCCCTTATCGCCGCCACTGGCTCTGCCCACTCTGAGCTCGAGCTAAAAGAAACACATTCTACCTTGAGGGTGTACATTAAAGAAAGAAGTGAGAATAGATTCTCTGCTCGGTGCAGACAGGGTTTACTAGTGACTAAATGATATTTAAGGGAAACAACACTATCCATTTACTTGGTTACCCACCTTTTATTTGTTTACCTTTTAAAAAAAAAATCCTGGGTGCGCCACTGACACTGATCATATAATGTTAATTCGGTTGATGCATTGCCTAACTTTTTTGCTTCCCATCATTCTAAAAAACAATTTTTTTTGTCTTCAAATTAAAAATTTCGTAGCAATCCCCCCCCCCCCCTTATTTCTCTGTCTACTATCGCTTTATTTTTATTAACCTTCAAGTATTCATTTTTACCTCTTCATTTCATATGACATTCTTTTATTCTTATGAATTTATTGATAGGTATTGTAAAACTTTTTCCTGTAGTCAAATAGGTAGGTCATTAACTTTTTTAATGACCAAATCTTTGTGCGGACATGTACTAAACACAACCCAGGGAGCTGATCTTTACTCATCCTGGTACAAAGCCGTGTATTTAACTAGACATAATGACGAGATCGAGTAGCCAGCATTTTAGCAATGACATGATCATTGGGAAGAAGTCTTCATCACAGAAATTAATCAATAGGTTTGTCATTGCCCCCCACCCTGGAGCTGCTACTGAGAAGATAACATTAATTTGGCTAAGGCCATGTAATGTTAACATAGTAAAGTAATATGGGGTGAGAAACCTTTTTGGGCTTAGAGTGCACAAAGTACCCACATTTATACCGTCAATGTCTGGTTTTGTTTTGTTATTAATAGCTTCTTATATTTTTTTTATGGAGAGGGCTACTGGGGACTTGGGGACACTAAATATTGCAAAACTAAATGTATATTTCTTGGTGTGACAACCTATAAAAGTTAAAATAGACCCTCCAACCTTGAATTACTGCTTTCTCTGAACTAATAAAATTAACTTATACAATAATCAGAGTACATAAATTAAGAAATATATGCTTACATTTCTTTTACTTGCAAACCAAGTTGGGGCTAATTCGGATTGTACGTGCCCCAGAAATTTTTTTGAGTTGGACTTCTACCTAGTTTATATACAGGGGGGTTGTTTTTCTTCAGAAAGTGAGCGGATTTTTTAATGGCTATTAAAAATTCAAGGGTACGCAAAATCAAGGTTTTTAATTTAATATGCAGGATTTTATCACCTAACCTCAAAGTGGGGGCACGTACAATCTGAATTTACCCAAGTTGGAACTTATACGAGATCAATCTTTATTTATTACTATTCTTATATTTAATATTCTAAGTAATATAATAATTACCAAGTTGGATTGTAATAGATGCTCTCAGCAGGAAATACATATTGGTATTGGTAGCACCTGAAGATAGAGGATGCACATTTATTTTCTCATTATAAAATATCTATTAATATTGATAATTAATGATTGTTAAAGAGATCCCAATTAATCTACTCTACAGATAAAAACTGGCATTTGCTTATCTCAATTAAACAAGATTATAAATGTTATATTGTACAATTATAAAAATTAACTGGAATGATTTTTTTGTCAGGCTGACACAACATAACTGTGCCCAGGCTAGCCAATCCATCATACTAAAACAAAATAATCTAATTAAAGATTAAGTTTTGTCATTTGACATTTTACTTTCATGTAAGCATAGGTGCATATTTTTTTGGAGAAACTATTGTAGTGGCACAAGTGTTGTCATAGATTTAAACTTTAAGTGTTTTTTAACTATCAGTTTGCCCTCTATCATCTGTCAACTAGTCTTTGTAGATACGTGAACCCTTAGCAACTCGGAAAAATCATAATCCAAGGTTTAATTGAGAAATAAATTTTATGTATACATTTTTGGACACTGCACTGCTCCCAAAAACTGAAAATAAAATTTCTACAATTTTTGTTATACATGTTACATTCTGGTCTACTTAAACTACAGTTTAACTATTAACACGTTCATGGCGGACCACGTTCCCGGAACGTGGTGCTGGTAAGGTGGGTCAATGGGGTGGACCACGTTCCTGGAACGTGCTCTCCCAACAATTCTACCTAATTTCTAATACCTACCATCACGGTTCAGATTCTTTTAACTTGTTAGCCCTCTAGAGTACATCTCTACGGTTCTACTGTTCATTAATTATTGATACCTATATATACCTCACAGCCCCCACTCTCAGCCACACAATTAGTCGCACGCCATGAACGTGTTAAAGTCACAATTCTATACATCCACTATACACTTTAGTCTGACAGGCTAGCATATAGATTTGCATCACTGAAAATTTATCTATTGTTAGTAGAAGTGGGTAGGTGTAACCCACTATCAGTTATATAAACTGTTCAGTTCATAAAACTTTTAAGCTTATAACTCAGGATTTGTTGCTAATAGATTTACCTCACCTGTTGTTACTATATTAATTTGATAAAAATTAAATTTATATTTTTTAATTATAAGTACCTGTAGTAGTTGATAACTATTCTTCAACATACATCCAAACTTGTTGAGCTCTAACTCTTAAGCAGAAAATCAGGCAACCAAAAATTCAACTTCATTTTTTTGTTAGCAGTAGTGAAACAATAAAAATCAATAACATAAGTTATATTTAAAACTAAGATTTGAGGAAAAAATCTTATTAATAAAAGCACAAAAAAAATCAATTTATATATTTTTAACTAAAGACCAGAAAATTTTTAGCTAGAGGTAATGGAATAAGTATTAACAAGGGTTTGGGTTACTCATAAAATTTCAACCATATTCTTTATTTTTAAATTTAATTTAAACTTCCTTCAAAGAATATTTAACCTTTTACAAAGAACACAGGCAAAGATCACCCCCATAAAAACCTTAATACAGGGTGCAGCAAGGAAGCTTGCTTTTTTACTGGTCTTAGGTCTTATATTACTTTGCCTTGTAAGTTTCATCGCACACCTATTACCCCAATTTTAAACACTTCCCATCTTTCAATCTTCCCCTTAATTCTTCACATGGAAACAATTTAGGTGAAGAATACAGAAACAAAAAAAAAAGTTGAAATAAGACAATTTTCAAAAATGGTATTTTTATTATTAACAACAGAAGACAGACAGAGAAAAATAGACTCCAGCGCCGGGACTCGAACTCGAACGACTGGCCTCAATATTTCCAGTATAGCGCTCTAACCAACCAGCTCTAAGTTGGTTATAGCGCTATACTGGAAATATAGAGGCCCTTGGTTCGAGTCCGGTGCTGGAGTCTATATTTCTCTGTCTGTCTCCTGTTGTTAATAATAATTAAAATTTGATTTAAATTAAAATTTAAACTTTCCGTAGTATGAATATATATTAATTATTTAAAAGGTTGTTAATAAAAAAAAAACTAATTTAAGATAAAAGTTGGTTGTTATTGCTAGTTTTAATAAATATTGGAAAGTTTTAAATTAAGTAATTTTACAAATAATTAATTTAATATAAAAATACAATTTTTAAAAACAGGTCTTATTTTCAACTTTTTATTTTAATTTTTTATTTATTTATTTATTTTTTTGTTTCTACAAAAACAAATAACTGTCGTTTATAACAACCGTCCAACAACTATGGAAGCTTTAAAGAAAAATATTGGTGACAAATAGCCTCCAAATTATCATTCCTTCATACAAAAGGTGTGAGAATGTTTTCAGGTTCTATCCACTAAACCTGTGGTGCCGCTGCATAGCATAAAAAAAGTAACCATACTAAACTAATGCTACATTTATTACACAGAGGTGCATCCACATCGATAATAGTCGATTAAAAGATATTATTTTTAAAATTACTTAATTTCAAACTTCCCAAGTTATTATTCTACTTTTAATAGCAACAAAAAACCATTTATCAAAAAAATAAATGAATTCACAGAGTTATTTATTATTTTACGACAACCACAGAGATTTAGATCTTTCTTATCCTTGCGAGTGAACTAAATAACAAATACTTCCCATTAATGAAAAAAGGGCTCCCAACACGTTTAAAGATGAGACATCAATTCTCATTTTAGGAACTTAGGAATTAAACATAAACAGAATAAGAAATTTATCTATTCGTCTCAGAAAACTTCATTAGTGGGAAGAAGAATAAAGACTGGAAACATAACATCATTTATTTTATTTTTTTTATATACAATAATTCAATTTAAAAATTACACTTTACTAAAATATGTTATCCCCACTCCAATCTTCTCAGTTAGTTACATTTAAACAATGAACTTATATTAACTGCATGTCAACCAATTATACTATTTATTTTATATTTTAGATAAAAACCCCCAAAAAAAGATAAAAAATTGTTTCATACTTTGGTTTTAATTTGCTATAATAGAAGAAGCAAACTTTTCATTAATGTTCTTTTTATATTTCTGCTGGTTGAAAAATCCTAAAGTAAATAATAATTCATTGTTTCAGCTACATTTTTAAGTAGAGTCAAGGAAACCAGAGTTTCATTTGTTTCACTAATGAGTTGGTAAAGGTTGAGGGGGAGCTGGAATTTCAAATTCTCCTAATTCCTCGTCATAGTAAGCATGAGCTTTAAAGAACCTAAAAAGAGTAAATACATTAAAAATATGCATTAAAAAGCGGAAATAAGGAACAATGGTGTGAGAGAAATAATAATATATTTTTTTTAAAAAATAAACTATAATTTATTTATAGTTAGGTTACGTTGGTGTCACTGATTATTGAGTGTGTGATTCACATACAAACTTATTTAGTATATACTTCCTTAGATCTTATGCAAATTTCTTTAAAGTTGTACGTAGGCGTCATTGAAATATTATCAAGGAGCAGTAAATTTTATCAATTAGATAATTTTTTTCTGATATTTTATAATATTTATTCATATCAAATACAAAAAGTAGAAAGGAAAAATATTTTTTCTTCTACAGTAAATATTAACAAAAAAAAGAGTAGAAATGTCATAACTATTCAATTAAATATAGAACCCAGGCTGAATTTTTTATGTAAATATTATTTCTAAAATATAATAATTTGTTTCCTTTAAACTAGAGTTCTTTGGGTATTTATTTAAAAATAAATTTTATTTCATTTAAATTAAAAATAGCTGAGAATTTTTTATTTATTTATACTTAATTTTATTACAAAACAGAATTAACTTTCTTTTTTTTTTATTTAGAAACAACGATTTAAGCATAATAACTAGAATATAAAATTACTTTTGTAACAATATTATTGGGAAAGGATTGTAAAGTAAAATAACTAAGTGTGTAAAAAATAATCAGCCGCTGAAAAAATATAAAGAAATAAGATATTGTGTAAATGAGTCAAATTTTAGGGCTCCTTTAAATTTAATTATGTATTTAATTTAAGGTGCATTATCAACTAATGAAACAAAGGAGATTTCCCACAATCCCATAACTCTTTGTTATGGTTATACAAAGTTCACAGGCCATTAGGCACTGGTTTTGATAACAGATTTCTCATTTTTACCTCCATAACCATAATATAAATTCTTCAGGTGCTATAATAAACTTTTTAAGTATACAGCATACAATTTTAGATACTTCTTTAGATTGCTACTCCCTATGTTGTTGGTTTTTTTTTTTTATTATTATTTTTATTTTTTTTTTTAGAAAATAAATGACTTCAATTACATGAGTATTAAGACAAAGCTATGTTTAGTCCAATGTACTTGGGACAAAGGAATATTAGACTTCTGTTTTTATAAGAGGTTAACAGTCTAAATATGATTGTAAAAAATCATATTACATATATGATTGTTACTTCCCTCTGTGTTTTTAGAAAGGGTAGTAAAAATCTAAAGAGCCCAATTTTAACATTGAGGAGAAAAAAAAAGTACCGTAAAAGCTAGCATATAATATGCACTCACCCATAATAAACAGGCTGAAATTTCAGGAAATTAAAAATTATCCTATAATCCTCACTGAAAATTCAGAGATAATTGTATGCTTGTACACAAGATTTCAGGATATTATTTATTTATTTATTTTATTTTTTATTTTTTTAAATATTGCTTATTTGAAAAAAACATGATTTTATTTAGATTTATTAGGTTTTTATTATAAAACCCTCCTGGACCCATAGGACTCATTAAACTGAATCCTATCTTATAGAGAAAGAGGTTTAGTAATGAATTTGAATACAATATTATTGAAGACAACATTAAAATAGAAATAGTTCTCAGTAATCAGGCTGTGATATATTAAAATGTTAAAATCAAGGATTTTAGTGAATTTACAAAAAAAAAACTCATTTCAATTCTGTTTTATTTACAATGAAATGAGTTAAATCTAAATTTATAAAGATTTTATAGTTAAAAGTAAAAAATAAATTGTTAAAATAAACATCCAATATTTATTGTGTATAATAAATATTTATTTGTTAAATGTTTATTTGTGTATAAAATATTTAAGTGTAAAATAAATCATGTGTGAAGAGTAATTTCTTTTTTTAAAAGAAACATTTACATTCATATTTTCTTAAATGTAGTCATGAATTTCTGTTTATTTTTCAATTACCTACTTATAATGGTAAAAAGTAAAGTAGGAAAAATCAGTAGGGTATTCACTCACGTATAATACGCACCCTTACTTTAGAAGAGGTAATTATTTTTTTAAAAAAAGTAATCTTAATAAACAATATTATAAACACATATTAATTTATAAATTACTGAGCATATATTTTAAAAAATCATACCTCAGTTCCCATGGTACTTGATCCTCCATATTAGTAAGATTCACTCCTAAGTCCTCAAGAGTTGGAACACCTCTCTCAACAATATCACTATGGCACTCCTAAATCAAATAATAATACAAAGTATTTAAATGAACTATAAATTAAAGCTTAAAAGCAGTACATCATTTTATTTTTTCAATGATCATAATTTGATTATAGGTAGCAAATTTCCCCAGCCTAGCAACCAGAAGTGTTGAGGGATAACATAAGGGAAGAGATTTTAACTAACTCTAATATGAGTATAATACATATAAAATAGAAACAGATATGAATTCGTATGCTTAAATGAAACAAGTTGCAACTTCAGTGAGTGTATAACTGGATGGAAGTAGTGGGAAACTCAACTCATGGGAGTTTCCTGCAAGCCTCACTTCCGCATCAAACAAATATTTAACGTCCATTCTCAAGACACCTTGTCTCCCTTTGATTAAATTAATACTCTGTTATCATACTGCTTTTAACAACCAAATTTAAGGCCCCAGCTACAATGGTCAATCTCTCAGAGTACTTGGCATTAATTCATATTATTATTTTAAAATTAAAATTCCCCCAATCTGATAATTCAATTACCGTAAAATCTAGTGTATAATACGCACCCGACTTTTCC
This sequence comes from Gerris buenoi, assembly GCA_001010745.2. Taxonomy (NCBI): domain Eukaryota; kingdom Metazoa; phylum Arthropoda; class Insecta; order Hemiptera; family Gerridae; genus Gerris; species Gerris buenoi. The sequence goes on from KZ652109.1 coordinate 105,906, forward strand.
GTCAATTTTTTTTAAAAAAATCGTACCTAGAATGATATATTTAGCACATTTTACATGTAATTTCCAATATTTATAGTTTAATATTTTTACTTGCGAGGTCAGATGGCTAATAAGGTGTCTATTTTATAAGAAAACTGGGTGTTTTCTTATAAAATAGATAAATTCGTAGAAGGTCGAAATCAGTCGTTGTTATCACATGCTGTAATCACCAGTGTAATCTCACGGCAGTACCGGTTTTTGAGATAAACAAAAAAATTATCTTCTATCTACTTTTATCAATGACTTTGATCAACTAGCGAAATAAAATAACATAACTTAATGATAACAAGTCTTTCTGTCTAAAAAAGAGAATAAAAATACCTAAGTATGGTAACCAAAAGATATATATGATAAGACACATACAATCAGTTTTCGTTTAAAAAAAAGTATGTTTACGTTTATGTTTTTTATTATTTTTCAATTACCTAGGTAAAATTTAAGTTGTAAACGAAGTATTTTTTTTTTTTCACTCGTGTATAATACGCACCCCAATTTTGGAAGGAAAAAAGAGGTAAAAAAGTGCGTATTATACGCGAGATTTTACGGTAAGTATAATATAGCCTAATTAATGAAATTGCTTTGGAATCCATTAGTTAATTTGTAAAAAAGAAATGTTTAAAAATTCATATAATATGTAAACAAAAAATTGATGCCTGACAAGCTCAAATCAATGCGTTGAAACCCTGAAGTTTATTATTTTATTTTATTCATGCATTTCTTTTCAAAAGACAAAGCAATAAAAACTAAACTTCTACAAAACAATACGCCACACTAACCCTTTCAATTCTTTCCCAATGAAGATCTCCCAGAGGAAAACCAAGGCTAATGTAGGGCAGCATAGTGACCCTCATCTGGAAGAATGGGTCAAATCTAAGATCATAGCGACGGTATCCATAACCATCTGTCTTTCTCATTAGTCTGTGGAACCAATCCACAAGCTCGCTCAGCAAGTATTTCCTAGGTCTAAAAACAATATTAAATAATCATATTTATTTTCATATTTGAGATATTATAGTCAAAATATTTAGAAAAATAATTCTTAATTAACTAGTATACCCTTGCACTTTACCTAGTAAACTCTAAAAAAAAAGAAAGTTCATGGAAACTTTAGCTAAACTATTAATCAAAATTCTTTGAACTGACTATTAGGCAATGATGACTAAAATGAAAGTATCTGGACATCTTATTAATTTGTTGCAATCGGACTAGTGATTAACAAAGTTATAGTACTAAAATGATTAGTATTTATATGTTCTTTATCATATTTCTTCAAGTATTCTTCATTTTTCCTGAGGCTTAGACAGATTTACCAAAAGCAAACTTAAAGAATGTAAGTGTATAGGGACGTGTTGTTATGGTAATAAATGTCAATCTATTCTTAATTATAATTTAAAAAAAAAAAAAAAAAAAAAAAAAAAAAAAAAAAAAAAACAAAA